>JAPDSC010045024.1:0-18616 GCA_026290005.1 Latrodectus geometricus
CTGCATTTACTGATTTTAAATTTGTCTTTAGTATAAACTATTTTAGAAAGGAAAAATAAAATATTTAAACATGCAAATATTTCAATTTTTAAATTTCTGTAGGTATGTTTAATGTATTAACAGTATTTGATTTTGTATGTGTCAAATTTTTATGTTACTTTGGTACAAAAAGACTGTTTATTTAGATTTATTTAAAAAAGATGAAATTTCACGTATTTACAAAAGATATTAAAACATATTGTTTTAATCCACTTATCTAAAGCTATGCAGATAAATCATAAATATTTATTGAGATTTCTAAAACAATGCTTAATGATATTTTATTTACAGTGAGGTAGAGTTTGACTATTTTCATTTAATATTTTCTGAAAATCATGTCAATATTTTATTTTGATTTTACATCAGGAAATGTAAATTTTGGAAATTATTGATTTATTTTTAAACATAAATCATTATTTTAATTAATTTTTCAATACTTGAATTTATAGAAATGAAATATTGGAATATTGGAATTTGTGTTAAAATATATATTGAAACTTAAATTGTCTTTATTTTTTTTTAAATTTGTTTTGGTTTCAAAAAATAGTGTAATCAGTTTCAAAAAATGTTTGTGTATATGCAGATCTTATATTACTATTCAATTTTATATAACATTATTATTTTATTTGGTGAATTTTATTTTAACTCTTTGATATTTGGTGATATTAATTAAATGGTATATGTCATAATATAGAAGTTTTATATTTAATATAAATATTTTTTAATATCGTTAAAATTCATTATCATTCAAATATAATTGAACAAAATTTAAACTAGGACATCCATTTAAGAAAAATCTAGAAACTAGAGTAAATATTTTCTTCTTCCGAAAATTTTCTCTTATTTTTTTGAATAATTAACCTTATTTCTCAATTATAATATTTACTTTAAAGTTATAATATTTACTTTAAAATACTAGTCAAACACGTATAAAATATTAAATATGAAATGAATTGAATTGCAGTATTTTTATAACTTAATTTTTTTCATATGAAGTGAAAACCTTCATCACAAGAATTTGTCAAGACTTAAGGGGAATTAAAGGTAAATGATTATTTTGATTTAAAAAAATAATTAAAACAAGTTAATGGGATCAACATTTGAAGCAATCTTTATGAATCAATCGTAATTCATGAAGCAGTAAATAATTTCTTGAATTTTTTTCAATGGAAAAAACAAATTAAAGGATGACTTTTAAATGTTGGAGTTGCCAAAAACGTTTTAGTTCTATTCATTCCCTGGATTTTCATTGCATAATTCACGTAGCAGAAAAGCCCTATCATTGTGAACACTGTTTAAAAATCTTTGAGGAAAGAAAATTGCTTGAACATCATATCTGTCTTAACAATAAACCAAATTTAGAAGCCAATGATAAAATTATTGGGGAAGAAAATTCCAGTTCTCTTGCATGCGACAATCTGAGTACAGAATCCCATACAAGTAAACAAATTTATTTTTGTTACCTTTGTCGAAGAAAATTTAATTTTGCCCTTTGTCTGAAGTACCATGTTCGTTTTCCCTTGATTAAAAAGTCTTCTAATCGAATTAATAGTAAGAAACAGTTTTCTACTATATGCAAGTCTAGTATTTACTCAAGGACACATACTGGAGAAAAAACTTTATGTTTAAAATACTGGAAAAGACGCATTTTAAAAAAATATAATATAAATTTTCATTTGAAAAAGAATTGTGGAAAGCTCTTTTCAGTAAATCGCAAACCAAAAATTAACTTGAGAACACATACAGGCAAAAAACGTTTCGGTTGTGAATTTTTTGGGAAGCACTTTTCATTAAAGGTAACTTTAATTACACATATTCGTACCCATACTAAAGAAACCCCATTTGGTTGTGAATATTGCGGGATACATTTTTCAAAAGAATGGAGTCTGAAAGTTGATTTAAGAACTCATACTGGTGAAAAACCATTCGGTAGTGAATATTGTGGGAAGCACATTGCCGATAAACGCAATTGAAACACTCATTTAAGAACTCATACACGTGAAAAAGCATTCGGTTTTGAATATTGTGGGAAGCACTTTGCCAATAAACGCAATCTAAACACTCATTTAAGAAATCATACAGGTGAAAAACCATTCGGTTGTGAAAATTGTGAGAAGCGCTTTTCAAAAGAATGCCATCTGACACATCATTTGAGAACTCATTCTGGCAAGAAAGCTTTTTCTTGTGAGTATTGTGGGAAACGCTTTGCCTATAAAAGCCATGCAAACAGACATTTAAGAACTCATACTGGTGAAAAATCTTTTGGTTGTGAATAATGTGGGAAGCGGTTTGACGATAAAAGCAATCTAAACAGACATTTAAAAACTCATACTGGCAAATAATCATTTGGTTGCGATTATTATCGGTAATATTCACGGATAAAATTATTTATAAACCTAATTTAGAAGACATCTTTTATACAAATTTTTTAATTATGAATATTCTGGTAAATATTTTTCGAAATAAATTTAATTCATCTACATATTCAGATTTTAAATAGTTGTTCTACACTGGAAAGAAGTAGAGATAAAATATTCATATATATAACTGTGACAACATTTATCTGTGGCTATTATTGAAAAGTATTTTCCTCGAAACTTTGACTTTAATTTTATTTTTGATTTCATACCAAATTTGTTGGTGAATATAGCAAGGAACCATTTTCGCGACAATTCGATCTAAACTTTTAAATGTGAAGTCATTCTAAACTTTTATTATTGAATATTTTAGACAATATTTGGACAGAAAAAGAGGATTTAAATAATTTTGCGCATATTCAAGCTGAGAAAAAAAGTTTCTGTTGTTGATGTTTTGAGAAACATTAAAAGAATTATAAACATTCATTGAAGAAAATATATGAGATAAAAGAAGATACAAAATGATTTACAGAAAAATATTTCTATCAAAAATTTTGAAAAATAATTTTATTTAGATATAAAAGTGGAATAAATTTTAAAGTTTAAAATATATTGACAAACAATTACATTGTAACATAAATAAATTTTCAACGTAACTTAAAAATAATGAATTTAATGTAAAAATGCAGTTTTTCACATTTTAAAATGAGAGTTTGTTAAGGAGATAATGATAAGAACTTCAAATATTAGGTTTTATCAACTTTAAATGTTTGTATTTAAATTGAATATAGATTTCCATAGAAATATATATATGTAATATAATTTAAAAGTTTATGTAACAAAATTTCCTCTTGTAATTATGATCAAATGGATTTGTTTGGTTAATATTTGCTGCATACTTTTATAGATTTATATTTTTAATTAACGTAATGAAACTTTGAATGTGAAAATTAAAAATTATAAATTTTTAATGCAAAGTTTTCACAATATATATTGCATTTCTTTAGTAATTTGTATACTTATTTTGATTAAAGTTTTGTTTACTAAGCTTTATGAAATATTCTTTAACAAATACTGTTTTAAAAATCCTTAGTGTTCAAATTAAAATTCAACGTGATGTCTTATTATAACTTAACTTTAATTTTAGTTAGAAAGTCAAAACAATAGAATTTGATGAATTTAAGTTTGTTTTGATAATAAATTTTATTAGAATGGAAAATATAAATTATTTAAACGGTCAAATATTTCAGTTTTTAAAATACTATAGAAATATTTACATTATAAATTGTACTTAATTTTGTATAAGTTAAATTTTTATGTTACTTTAGTGCAAAAAGACTTTTTATTTAGATTTATTTTAAAAAGATGTAATAAATACTTTTTTCCTAATAGTATCCAAGATCCACATTTAGGGATTTATTTCTCGAGAAAAGTGTTTTGGTTGTAAATATTGTGAGCAAACATTTTCGCAACACATTAGCAGGAATTAACATTTGAAGACTCTCAATAGGAAAAATTCATTTGGAAGTAAACATTGAGATAAATTCTTTTTCAGTAAAAGTGATCGAGATATACATTTGAGGACTCGAACTGGGGAAAAAATTTTGGTTATAAATATTGTGATTGAAAATTCTCACAAATAAATTTTAGAAATAGGCATTTTAAGAATCACAATGTTTGTTCAAAAAGATTCTAGAAGTTATCGTTTGATATCTCACAATATATAAAACGAATTTTTTTATTGTGTACTTTGCCAAAATTCCTTTTCAAATTCTATGTGTAGAAACGAACAATTCACTATATATAATAACAATTCACAGAAATATTCAAATGTGCTGTTATTTCATAGCACATGAGAATAGTAAACGAGCTTGAGAATGGAATATATTTGAAATATTAAAATGAATGTAATTTTGTATTTTTTCTCAAGTTGCAATTATAAGAAAAACATTAATCGGATATTTTATAAATGAAATGTGATTTATTTATTTTTTTTTTTTGCTTACCGTTTAAAATTTGTATTATTTTAATTTACCTTTCAGTTTATGTCTCCCTTGCAATTTTTATTGTACAATATTTCATCTTTTAAAAATAACCTTAATAATTTCTTCGAACGAAACTGGCTTGCAATATTCACATGAATAATAATAAATAAGATTGCCCATTTTAAAAGTAATTGAATTTGTTTTAATACTACTGTGTGAAATTAAGTAATTTGTTATCTTCCAAATAAATAAATTTAAGCAGAAATTACGAAAGAAATTTATTACAGTCTCGAAATCATTATAATTAAATTCCTGCAGTTTGAAATTTCAATATATATAATTATCTCGTTAGTTTTTAAATTGTAACTTCTTCAACTTATCTCTCAAGATTATAAGTATTACAGAATTTTTGTTGAAATTACATTAAAATATCTTTATTTGTATCTTCTCTTTGAAAAAAAAGGTGTATTGATTCCATAATTTGATTGGTTTGTTTTCTCATTAAACTGTCAGTTTTGATCAGTCAGCAAGGCTAATTAGACCAGGACCTAGCATTATGTAATCTAGTTTGGTAAAAAGTTATTTCATGTTTGCTGGCGTTTTTTCATGTGAAAAAAATTATCAACATGTCATTTATTTTAATAAATTTCAAAATAACTTAACATGCAACACTGTGTTGAATGTTTTAACTATGAAATATACCTAAATTTATGTGTGAAACTCTCATATCTCGATTTTAGAAAAGAAATTATTTTCAAAAAGCATCTGATTAAATACATCCAAACATATAAACGAGAAAATCTGTTTGATATAAAAATTGTTGAGGAACTGTTTTCATCCAAAATATATTTTCATACAAGTAACTTAATTCGCACAAAAAAAAAATCTTTTATTTGTAATTTTATGTTAAAAGGTCAAATACATAAAACCACGGAAACTACAAATTTTTAAATAAAATACAAAATTTCGTAATATTTGATCATTTAAAAAATTAATCAGTCTCAGTTTTTTTTATGAAGTTTTATTTCATTTGAAGAACGTATTTGATATGTCTAAACCTTTCTATTTGTGTTACAAATATTCAAAGTTGAAAATGCAGAATAATACAGATTACTAATATGTATCTATAAATACGGTGTTTTAATTTTTTAAATAAAGGTGGATGTAGTACTTATACTAAGGCGATTAAATTGGAACTTATTATATTTAATTAGGGATTAAATTTGTTAAAAATATTTCAAATTAAATACAAGAATTCCATCTTCCAGCTTAAAAAATATTTTTCGTCTTTATAAATTAAATTTAAGTACTTTACTACTGAAATTATAATTTATTCCTGATTTTTAAATCTTTTTTTGACAAATAATTTATAATGTAACCTGTTAAAGAAATTCTATTTTTTTTTCTAATTTGACTTTCAAGCTAACTAATAACCCAGATTTTATAATAAAATGACTACAGTGGGACAAACAAGTGAGGATCACCTTTCTTTTACTTTATAAATCTTACTTTCAATCAAAATAACACATGAACTAGAAGTGCAAACTTTATTTTTTTCTTAGACATAACAAAAGGTTTAATTAACATTAAAAATAAAGAAAAGTCAATGACAAAATTCTAAAAGAAAAATTTTCAGAGGCATTTCAAATAAACACAAGCAAATTTCTACCTCAAAAAAATTGAGGATACACCAATGAAATTTTTGTTATATATCACATACAAAGACAGTGTCATTATTTGTTTGCATCTCCTTTGGCTTTTTTAATGTCCTCCAAACATCTTGGTATAGATTCGACCAACGTTTGGTGGTATCTGAAAATATTTTATCTCATTCTTCTTGTAACACTTGCTTTAAATGGGCTTTGTTCCTTATTTGGTGTTTTTGGACCGTTGTTTCGAGTGTGGCCTACAAATTTTCTATGACATTGATGTCAGGAGACTGTGTTGGTATGTACAATTGCTGTTTACAATGAAAAAGACACCAAATTTTGACATTACGTGCCATATGTTTGGGGTCGTCGTCGAGCTAGAATATAAAATTTCCATTTAAACCTTTTTTTTTTGCACTTTCTTTAAGATTGTTGTGGAGTATATCTATATAAAGCATATGATCCATTATGCCATCTATAAAGACTAAATTTCCTACTCCATTTGAAGCCATACAACTCCAAACCATCACCATGTTTAACTGTAGGAAGTAAATTTTTTGGATCCAAAGCAGTGTTCGGTTTTCTTCAAACATTCCACCGACAATTGCTTCCAAAAATGTTGATTTCACTTTCATCACTAAATATAACTTTCTTCCAAAAGTTATCTGTCGTCAATTGATGAGTTTTTGCAAACTCCAAACTCTTTTTCTGATTTCGTAAGCTAATAAATCGTTTCTTTCGAGAAACTCGACTGTTATATCCAGCATGTCTAATCACATTTCTCACAGTTTCAGCACTTACACCTCTGCTTATTATTTGAGAAGTTTCTGCAACTAGTTTGACATAACTTAGTTTAGGATCAATCTTGATATCTTTCAAAATTTTCCTTTTGGCACATCACTCAGAATACTTTTCCTTCCTCTTCCTCTTTTATTTTCAATTAATCCATCGATTTTAAATCTTCCAATGATTTTCTAAACACACGAGTTGCTTCTACCAACAATTTCAACTATTTCACGATAAGATTTTCCTTTCTTAAATAGCCTTAATATAAATTTTCTTACATAAATACTGGTCTCTCTCCGAGGAGCCCTTTTCCATTTAAATTTGCGACTTTAAATTCACAGAACCAAGTTCAAAAGACAAAAATAAACAGTCCAAAAAGTTTAAGATGACATTTCCCAAACTTAGATTATTATAGTAGCAAGCAGAATAAAAATTTAGTTTTAGTTAAACAAAAATTTCATTGGTGTATCCTCAATTTTTTGAGGTAGAAATTTGCTTATGTTTATTTGAAATGCCTCTGAAAATTTTTCTTTTAGAATTTTGTCATTGATTTTTCTTTATTTTTAATGTTAATTAAACCTTTTGTTATATCTAAAAATAAAATTAAGTTTGCACCTCTAGTTAATATGTTATTTCGATTGAAAGTAGGATTTATAAAGTAAAAGAAAGGTGTATCCTCAATTGTTTGTCCCACTGTATATGTATTATATTTCATATTGAGCTTACAAAGTATAATGTTATGCATTTACAAAACGCAATGTTTTAAAAGTGACAAAAATATAAAAAATGCAAATTAATTTATTTATTAAATATGTGTTTAAAGATTTTAAAATAAACTGTTTAGCAAATAAATATTTTAGATTTAAATTTTAATTAAATGCGTATTTTCAATGTTTATATTTCAGTTCAAAATTTAATATTAGGGCAAATGTTTTTTAAGGATTAATTCTTAACATTATTTTTAAAATTATCAACTATAAAATTTCTTCTCAATAATTGAAAAGTAAATTTTAAATTTCTTGGTATTTGTTTATTTTTGTTAGTGAATGTAATAATTCGTAATATTGTCTATTTTTAATGAACTAGTTTTTGGTTATTTTTAATAATTAGCGTAAATAAATTGTTATGTTATGAAAGGAAGCTAGATAATATACTTTTTCCTACCACACTTGAGTACAATAATGTATTCAAAAAAGAGAGCCAATGTAAGAGTTTTCTTTTTTTCTTAAAGTGTAACTTATGTGGTTTAATTTTTTTTAAAGTGTAATTAAAATAAAAGTAGTATATTATAAAGCAAATTTAATTTAAGGTATTCACATGTATTCATTTATAATTGTTATTTTTCTTACATTTTCGCTTTTCCAATGCAAACGATGTGTTGGTGAACAGAGAATTTTGTTATGGTTGTTGGTTCTTGGGAAACTCAAAATTATTAGAAAGTCACATTTATTTTAAAATATATCAAAACTTCTAGCACGCAACATATATTATAAACGACTTTCAATCTTGAAATCTTATTGAATCTGTATGTTATATTAATGCAACTGTCTGGAACAAATTAATATCCGATTAAAGCCTATTAAAAGATTAAATTGATCAAACGAATTAAGATAAGACAAGTTTTACAATATTGTACACCTTCTGGAATGTGTGTGAAATATAGTCGTTGTACACTTTTAATAAATGAAGTAAAATCTTTTAGTTGTGATTTCTGTAAATAATTTAAGACAAGATAAAATTTAACTAAGTGTAATTTGAATTACCGTTCCTTTCTCTATATAGTTCATATGTAGTCAATGTGTTGAAAAAGTATCCAATTACATTGTTGTGTTTCTTACTCACGGCCGTGGATAATCTGATGAAATTCACAATCACGAAAAATTGTGTTTATATTTTAAAAAATAAATGATATGTGATGTTATATTAGGGCTGAACTTTTTCACCTTTAAAGAGCTTTATGCAAATATGCTTAAGAACAAATTCATTTTCTTGGAGACATTACAACTGCTGGTCCCAAACATTTCTTCGCAATTTGTCTTGACATATGCTGTTACGTTCTGAAAATTTTCATTCATCATTATATGGAAGCGAAATGGTTAAAATACACAACGATTTTTAACTTAACATTTATGGGGATGGCAAATAAAAAAAATGGTGAAAACGTGTAAATGTTAAGTGAAAAAAAAGCATACGTGGTATAAAAGAAAAATGTACCTAATGTGCAGTTAAAAAATAATTCACTTATTGCATTTAATATTTAACCAAACTAATGTATTTTAATATTTAAAATAAGTTTAACTTCAAACATTTTTTTGAAAGTTATTAATAAATCAAAATCGGTAAATTTTACTAAAATTTTCTCTCAGAATTATATATCTTAATCGATCTCGTGTTTTCCTCTCAGTTTATCGCATTTTGCGATAAGTGGAACCAAACATATCTTTTTAATAAGAAAGGATTTTTTGAGTACAATTTCTTGCATTTTTAATTATACTGCTTAATTTTATTTCATATGATACAAATTATACTCACTATATATTTTCGTCTATTTACGGAAAATCTCGCCTCGGATTTTATGTTGTTGCGGATTATATATAGGAAAATACGGTGCATGGGAAAAATCTTAGGTTTATTTCCGTGTGTAGAAAAATATTTTTCTAATCTAATATGCTAAAACATAATTGATTCCCACAGGGAAGGCTTTAAATTTGAGATGTTTGTTTATTATTCAGAAATAACTTTAGATTTTAAAATTATATGTTGCAAGTAAAAACTAAAAAATATATTAAATTATACAAATTTACTTGGGAGAAGTTCAATTTTACTCTATAACTAATATTTAGATGTTAATTGCGGTTTTTTCCCAACTAATTTATCATCTTTAATACGCGGGCCAAATGTATCGGATCAATATGCTTGTTCAAGAATAGTAGTATTTGATCAAGTAAACGTTTGATCTAAAAGTCAGCGCGTGCAAAATTTTCGTCTGCCAGCTCAGCAGTAAGCAAACTGATACAAATTTGAATGATACAGAAAAAGAGATTAAACCAATGATAATGTATAGTTCCCGGCAATTTTGCATAATCCTCAATAGATTCAGTTAATGTGATAAATTAATGAATATTTATCAGTTTTACTTGTTAATGGATATAATCCCGTATTCTTTATGGAGAATGCGAGGAATTTAAAATATTATCTAGGAAACTATTATTTTAATTGGAAAATATAAATATATTGAAACAATATTATTTATTTAATTTTAAATTTTTAGAAATACTTATCAAGATTACATAACAATTCTAATAATATTAACACCTTCAGTAAGAGTTCCACACTTCATGAATTGAAATTTCCGTCTCTTCGAAACAATATAAAGGTCAATAATTAGAGGTTTATTTATGCAATTCAATGACACACATAATTTTTAACTTCTGTCATAGGATTCCTAGTTTAGAAAAGTCTGATTTTGAAAATCTGAACAATTACTACACTAGTTTGAAAATTAGAGGTCTCATTATTTTTTTAATTCTACCGTTTATAAAATTAGCATAGTTTCGAAAATCAAATAAATTTTTCTTTTTCTGAATTTATTACTTAAGTTTATTTATATATTATGGAAATTTATGATGAATATTAAACTATAGGTAATTTGTTACAAAGTAAAATATAACGGTAAATTTGAATTAACATCATTTTAATCGATAATCTTCAATTTGAATATTACTAAGTCATTTTCATAAGTATTATATCTTCAAGATTAACTGAATTAAAATATCAAGCAATAAAAATCAGGTTTTAAAAATTTTACAAATTATTTAGTGTTCTACCGAAAAATATTGTAGAGTTTGTTATTAGACATGATTACAAAATTGGCATAAGATAATAAGAATAATTTTCTCCTATTAAAAAAAAACGTAGTTTCATTTATTAATATTGAAGAATATTCCTTTTAATATCATTGTTTTAAGCTCTTAGTTTCATGTTTCGGAATATATATCAAGACCACAACTTCAGCAATATTTTACGCGCATTAATTCAAATCTAATGAGCATAAGTTCTTTTAAGATGGAAAGATGGAAGAATATTGTTTGGAGTAAGCTTGTATTTTCAACATCCAGGAGAATAAACTCTAATAGCTTTTTAGGAACATTCTGAAATAAGAATTGAATGTGCAGTTTTTGGAACTCAGAGTTAAAACGAAGAATAACTGGAAATGTCTTCTGCGATTGAGTTAAAGAAATAGTGTTCCAACTGAAGAAATTATTTGAAACTGAGCAGAAAAATAAAGCAAAAATGAGTACTTTTTTAAATAGAAAAAAATAAAATAGTACAATCAATGTTACGCAAAAGATACGATGAGTCTAAAAGTGTCAATAACCAACAGATCAGCATTGTTTCAGAAATCCACAAAAAATACTATTCTGACTTCTAGAAGATTCTTTATTTCTGCATCAAATTCTTAATAACTTGGCAACAAAACAAGTTCGAATATGACATTTGGAAATTAGAGAAATTTTAATCGTGAATTCTGGAAAAGTATAAGCAATATTTTATATAATATTATATCATATTATTAATCGAAAGTAACATTTTATAATTCACGTAATAGAGTAGCAAAGAAGAATTAATGGATTGTTATCAATATACGAGATTAGTGTTTAAATACTGAATTATTATTTTAAAATACCCTATAAATACAAAATTCATGAAAGAAACAAGATCAAAAACTTGAAATCGAATAATCAATGCTTCGTTTAATTAACTTATTTCCAAAGTAATAGATTCAATTTTAATAGAATATACAAGAGAAATTTGGTATTTTTAACGAAAATTTTAATTTATTAAAAGTTTATTATTATACATATTAAGGTACTTAAAAATGCTTCACTTAATAAGTATGAACGTTCACTGCTGCGTAATTTAAAGTCATTGCTTCTGGCTAATCTCTAGATGAATAATGTCTTTATATGTTTTAGGTTAGCAAAGTCGCAAGTCCACCAAACTTTGAGAAGTTGCATGTGTTTAAACTACACTACCAACCTCATCACACATTTCAACGTTTTTTAAAGACCAACAAAGGATTCAGAATCTGGTGATCCCATTTCTGCTTCAACTTCCACATTATTCAAATGAATGTAAAGCAATACCAGACATTGTGTTTTCATGATCTACTAATTAAAATCCCGGGCGATAGCAAACCATTTTTATCTTGAACACTAATTTCTAGTACAGTCGAATTTATCAAAGGATACTTATAAATAAAACTTCTAGCTTCACTTACTCTTTATCCCTTTCTTGACAAAAATTGATTAAAGTTTCCGATGTACCTGACAGATTTCTGACTTTAGACATAATAATAAAAAATAAAATTTTGTTTATATTTTTGAGAAATACTTAAGTTTATTAAACAAAATTGAAATAAAATCAAAAGATATTGATATAAACTCAAACATATTTATTTTCATTAACTTTATTGAAAACGTAAAACCTGACCAGCCTTTCTTAATTATAACAACATTGTCCTCTAAATGAAAAGATGTATCCTTTGACTTGGAGAATATTGTGAACATGATGTATGCCAATTCATTTTTATTGTAAACATGACAGGTCCAGAAATTACAAGAAACATGAGAGAAGAAACCATAATATTTTTAAAATTTTATCAACATATTTGATTCTTTATTTTTATCTCTTGCTCGAAAAAGTCATTGATTCAGGTTATGTATTTTACCTAAACTACTACTCCTGATCTGAAAAAACATCCACATTTGATATGGGATACACATGACTCTGTTGTATTGAAGAGTATAATTTTCAACCTTCAATTAGAATTTGACTTTTTATCATTTGTGGAAATTTGTTTAAAATATATAAAACTAAAGTATAGAGTTAAAGGAACGACATTTTCCACAGCTGCACCAGAATATTTATCATGTTAGAATTTTTTCAGAAACTAGAAGTAGTAAGCTATTTAACTATTATTGCAAATTTGTTATAATCCGTTAGAGAAACGAATTACAATATTTTTAATCCAAATGTTCATCTAAAAATTTCACAGCTGTTACTTATTTCAAAATTGATTTCTAAAAATTTAGAACTTTTTTAAAGTGAATAAGTGTTTAATTTAAGCTATAGTAATACACTATGCATACTATAATTCACTTTATTGTTTATTTAATTATTCATTCATTATTCCAGTTAAAATGATGATGCTTAACTTTTATGCTAGTAGATGTGCATTTTTATATAGAATTTATATTAATGCTTTTTTATTGTATCATTGGTATAAATACATACATTCTTTTAAGAAGGAAAATTTGTTTACTTTTCTGAGGAATCTTCTCTTACTCAATAAAATTGAATATTCCTTAAATCTGTTAATGCATTGTTATCTACTGATGAAATATTCTATGTTGCTAGAATTTTTTAAACACCAATGTCTGAGAAATAACATTTACTTCAATTAAATATATAGAGTAGCAAATATTTTCTTTTTAAAAAAGGATAATATTAAATTCAGCAATTAAATCAACAGTTAAATTTTGGCTCAATAGCCAAAGTACAATATTTAACCCTAAATTAAAGAAAATAAAGGATGTTATTAGTACGTAGGTAAATTTGAAGTAATTTCTTTATGACGTGATAAAATTTTTAAGAAACATATTTTTAATGAGTTTCTTTAAGTTTCCCATAGTTATTTTATTGACAAAATAAAGGAGAAAGTTAGATGATTAAGATATAAGAAGTATACTTTAAAATAATTTTTGCAAAGAAATTTAAATGCTAACAATGTCTAAATCTGTTGAGTCGTGATTTAAATGACAGAGGGAAAATGTCGTCATTTATTTTTATTATTGATATAATATACCGTTTTACGATAAGTTTGGATTTTTACTCTATATCCTATTTCTGGTAGTTTGCTTCATTGTTCTATGCATACTGACCTGAGCATTTAAAACTAATGTCTTACAGTATGAAGATTAAAATACTTAACATAAAATGTTTGATATCTTTCCCAATTTAAAGTTAGTGATTAAAACACACAGGCATTCCAATTTCCTGTATCAGCAAAGTGAAAAGTCAAATTTTATTTCTTTAATATTTTATTATATTATATCAGTTCCTTATCGTGAATACCAGTTCCTTATAAAGGAAGTCAAATCATTCGTTGAAATTTATTTTAATGAATAACATAATTTAACTTTTAAATTTCCAAACATGCACACCACAGTAATGGCAAAATAGCAATCTGGGCTTATTAATTGCCTTTAGTGTTAGATAATGTTTTGATCATATGCAAATGCTATTTTGATTGAAAAATGTACAGTTGCTCATTTAGAAATTTTGTGTGGCATCATATAATCATATATTAGTGCATTTGGGCAGAAAATTAAACTGAAGTCAAACACGTATAAAATAATAAATATGAAATGAAATGAATTGAATTGCAGTATTTTTATAATTTAATTTTTTCATATGAAGTGAAAACCTTTATCACCAGAATTTGTCAAGACTTCAGGGGAATTGAAGGTAAATGATTATTCGGATTTAAATAATTAAATTAAAGAAGTTAATGGGATCAACATTTGAAGCAATCTTTATGAATCAATCGTAATTCATGAAGCAGTAAATAATTTCCTGAATTATTTTTCAAAGGAAAAAAACAAATTAAAGGATGACTTTTAAATGTTAGATTTGCCCAAAAGTTTTTGGTTCTGCTAATTCCCTGGATTTTCATTGTATAATTCACGTAGGAGAAGAGCCCTATCATTGTGAACATTGTCTGAAAAACTTTGGTGAAAGAAAATTGTTCGAAAAACATGTGTCTTAACAATAAACCAAATTCAGAAGCCAGTGATAAAATTATTGGGAAAGAAAATTCCAGTTCAATTACTTGCGAAAATCTGAGTACAGAATCCCATACAAGTAAACCAATCTATTTTTGTTACCTTTGTGGAAGGAAATTTAATTTTACACTTTGTCTGAAGTACCATGTTCGTTTTCACTTGATTAAAAAGTTTTTAAATTGTATACATTGTGGGAAAAATTTTTCTTCTAAGAGAAAGTTAAACATTCACTCAAGGACCCATTCTGGAAAAGAAACTTTCGGTTTAAAATACTGGAGAAAAAGAATTTTAAAAAAATATAACGCAAATTTTCATTTAAAGATGAAGTGAGGAAGAAAATATATTAGTTGTAAATATTGTGGAAAGTTCTTTCCAACAAATAGCCAACTGAAAATTCATTTGAGAATTCATACTGGTGAAAAACCATTCGGTTGTGAATATTGTGGGAAGCACTTTGCTGACAAAGTCAATCTAAACCCTCATTTAAGAACTCATACTGGTGAAAAACCATTCAGTTGTGAATATTGTGGGAAGTTCTTTGCCATAAAAATTACTCTAGACAGACATGTAAGAACTCATACTGGTGAAAAACCATTCGGTTGTGAATATTGTGGGAAGCATTTTTTAAAAGAAGGCAATCTGACACTTCATTTAAGGACTCATACTGGTGAAAAACCTTTTTGTTGTGAATATTGTGGGAAGCGTTTTGCCAGCAAAAGCCATGTAAAAAGACATTTAAGTACTCATAGTGATGAAAAACCTTTTGGTTGTGACTATTGTGGAAAGCGCTTTGGCATTAAAAGAAGTCTAAAAAGGCATTTAAAAATTCATACTGGCATATAATCATTTGGTTGCGAATATTGTGGGAAATATTTTTCGGATAAATTTATTTATAACCTTGATTTAAGAGACATCTTTGATACAAATCTTTTGACTATGAATATTCTGGTAAATATTTTTCTTAATAAATTTAATTCATCTAAATATTCATATTCAGATTTTAAATAGTTGTTCTACACTGGAAAGAAGTAGAGATAAAATATTCATTTTTATAACTGTGACAACATTTATCTGTGGCTATTATTGAAAACTATTTTCTCGAAACTTTGACCTTGATATTCATTTGAGATTTCATGCCGAAGTTGATGGTGAATATAGCAAGGAACCATTTTCGCGAAAAGGTGATCTAAACTCTTAAATGTGAAGTCATTCTAAACTTTTAGTATTGAATATTTTAGACAATATTTGGACAGAAAAAAGAGGATTTAAATAATTTTGCGCATATTCATGCAGATAAAAAAAGTATCTGTTGTTGCTGTTTTGAGAAACATTAAAAGATTTATAAACATTCATTGCAGAAAATTTTGAAAAATATTTTATTGAGATAAAAAATAAATAAACTTTGTAGTTTCAAATATATTGGCAAACAAGTACACTGTAACAGTAAAGAGATTTTCTATCTAACTAAACAATAATTTAAATTTAATTTAAAAATGAAATGTTTCACATTTTAAAATGAGATTTTGTTAAGGAGATAATGATTAGATTTTTATAATTTAGGTTTTATCAACTTTAAATGTTTTTTAACTAAATTGAATATAGATTTCCAGAGGTATATATATGTAATGTGATTTGAAAGTTTATATAGCAAAATTTTCTCTTGTAATTGTGCTCAAATGGATTTGTATGGTTAATATTTGATGCTCATTTTTGTAGATTTAAATTTTAATAACATTATGATTTGATTTACAATTTGCCATAATACACCTATACTATAAAATACTTATATGTTATTATAACTTAACTGTAATTTTAGTTAGAATGTCAAAACAATTGTATTTGATGAATTTAAGTTTGTTTTGATAATAAAATTTAATAGAAGGGAAAATATAAATTATTTAACCAAGCAAATATTTCAGTTTTAAAAATACTATAGAAATATTTACTGTATACATTGTATTTAATTTCGTATAAGACAAATTTTTATGTTTATTTTGTGCAAAAAGACTGTTTATTTAGGTTTATTTTAAAAAAGATGTAATAAATACTTTTCTCCTAAAAGTATCCAAGATTCACATTTAGGGATTAATTCTCGAGAAGAATTTATGAAGATATTAATTTTCATAGCAACTTGATTTATATTATAATATGGAATAACACATCTATTCTATAAATTACTGTGGTTTCCATAACGTAATAAAACTTTAAAAATGAAAATGACTGTAGTGAATGTGACTGTAGATATAATAATAAAAAAAATTGTTTATATTTTTGAGAAATAATTAATTTTAATAAACAAAATTTAAGTAAAATCAAAAGATATTGATATAAACTCCAACATATGTAGTTTCTTTAACTTTATATAAAACGTTTCATGGAGTAAATTAAAGAATATACTTCTATATACAAACAATATTGTAAGTCATCTGAAAATTCATTTTTAATTTCAAAAGGATTTCACATTTGTCAAGTTAATTTTTAATTTTACTTCAAGAGAGTACTATTTTTACAAAAAGTGTCTTAATATTTAAATGAAAGTTTTTTTATTTCTAAAAAAAATTGATGACAAAAATAAACCAGTGAAGGGAGAGGCTGGAGATTAAATTATTTAAATTGGAAACTGATGTAAAATAATTTTACGACAGTTTACATGCTCTAAGACTCAAAAGAAATGCACTATTTTTTTATTTAAAATGGCGTACGTTTTAAATTTATTTTTATATAAATTTCAGTAATGCATTTGATTTTTTTACTTTATTTTCCCGATGATTTTTTTGATATTTCTTCCTGAATTATGATTGAAATTACCTTATCAGTATTTCAGTCTTGAAAAATTGAAATTAGGAATTTGCTTGCAATAACCGAATTAATCGAATAAAGATTAGCTAAATATTTTTAGTTTATAATGAATAAATGAAGAAAGAATTAGAAGTTAAATGTTTAAAAATTTTCTTAAAAAATGTTTTACTAAATTTAGCATTTGTAATCATTTGTATAACAAACATATGTTTCATTGAAAAGAGAAAAGTTATAAAAAACTGTGATTGTGTAAATAAATAAAAATAATCATTGCAAATAATCTTGCTGCGAATAAAACGCGTGAAGTTTTTAGAGTTTTCATTATTTTTTTTATTCGTCAATTATTTGTTAGTTGATTAACTACCGAACTTTTTTTCAAATATTTAGTATTATAAGTTGTCAATCCACAAAGCTTTTGAAGCGATATAATTATTTTTAAAAAATGCTTTGTCTTAAAACATTTGAAATTTTCGAAATGTATAACTAAATTTTTTCATAGGTGTTTTTTCATAGACTAAATACATTGATGTAGTTAATGTCCGTTTGTAGAAGTTATTTGCTTTATCGAATGTACTTATAGTTAGCCGAGAATATATGGGTGATAGCTGTGTTCAAATCATATCTCGTCAATATTTTCAATGCATTAAATAATTTAGACTTTACAAGAATGAAATTTAACAATATCAACAGTAGCACGATAATTCTCAATAAAAAAAATTATATTCAATTACGGGGTCTTCTAATTCAGCAAACATTTAAGACTTTCTAATACCCATCTTTCATTAATAAAAATTAATCCATATAAGTGAGAAAAAAACTTGATATATTATTCATAATTTTTAAAGGGTGTTTTAAATAATTATCAAATAAAAAACTTTAATAAGTAATATATGAAATAATAAATGAATATATGAACATTAAAATAACATCTAAATTATACATTTATCTATGATATTTCATTATAAAAATTAGAAATATATTGTTTCATGTATGACAATATTTTTCTGCTCAACTTATAAATAAATTTCAAATTTTTTTCCCTTTCTTGTGAAGACACAAAACAAAATATAAATAATTTCCGATACCCACAATACTGATTGATATATATGTTGTAGTTAGACTCGGTGATAATAGGAAAAACCGAGTTACCCAGG
>JAPDSC010045026.1:3602-16219 GCA_026290005.1 Latrodectus geometricus
CTGCTGTCAAGTTTGATAATTTTTGATATTTTATAGACATTCTCGACGGTGTTGTATCCATGCGAGGTGCATCTTTAGCATCCAAATACCCAAATGGAATCGACGAAACCAAAATTGTGCGTAACTGGTTGTTACAGTCTTATATAGGACGATAAACACCTTTCACAATTTCAGCCACCTGGTTAGCATTTTCGCCATCATAAAAGAAAAACGAAAATGTATCGAATTTTCTGTTTGTTGTCTTCTATTTTTAAAACCTTGTACTTATAACTGAATTAATCAAACAAAAAACCGCAAGAGAATATTTTAGTGTCAAATGTCACCTTTCCAATGAGCATAAATCTGAAATTGTTTGACAGATACCTCACGAGATAGCGATCACTACAGACGTCTACCGAAAAAATAATGGATAACTTTTTCCCCAAACTAATATATATATATATATATATGTATGTATTACTGAACATTCTAATTAACTTAATTAAATATTAATTATTACATACTGAATATTCAACTAAGTGAATGAAAAAGTTTATCTTTGATATCAAAATAGTTTTGCACATTATCTACTAAAACAACTGAACGCGATTCTTCATCTACTTCTGAGTACAAATAACTGCTTATTCGGTATGGAAGCCCTCAGTGTTTCTAATCGTCCACTGCTGGATGCCAGACCAAGTTCTAACTGGGTTGACATTCCAAATAGAACAGCCCACGTGTTCTTGGAAAAATATTCCTGACGCTGAATAAGAAATCACCGGAAACAACAAACAGCTGGATCGAGTCCAGACATTTTATTGCTTTAGTTAGGTCATTGAATTCTGATGCATCTGCAGATGGAACGGAATAAAAAAAGAATTCGAAATGAGCAGCAGGTGGGTTCTATCAGTCATTATAATTTTATCTGTCCTGAGGTAGGGTAGAGGTTGAGTTGTTTGCCGCACTTCATCGACAGATGCATACGGGTGAAATGAGATAAAAAAAAAAAATGATGGAAATCGGTTGCCAATAAACACCGATGTGTATAGTAAAAGTCAGATAAATGGAAATAGAAGCTCAAAGAGCAGATAAAATCTGACCTACTTCCTTAGGTTTGTTATTTTATCAAAGCCGTTTAATTTTAAAGCATATGGGATTTAAAGAAATGAATTAGATGAAACTACCTAGTTAGGAATTCATATAATGAGATTTCAGAGAAATTTACAAGCAATCATCAGTTTTTTTTAAACGACATTATCATACTGCCCCTAGCATCTTGAGTTAAGTTGAGGATAAAACCATTTCATAATATTCACAATAAAAATCGAAATAAAAATTTTTTTTTGAAAAAATAATACTTGATTTTACACATAATCGATCAATGATAACTATATTCCTCATTTATTACATTAATTATCAATTTAGTTGCCGCCCAACCTGTCTAGTGGTTAGCGTACCTGTCTACAGATGGGTGGGACCTGGGTTCGAATCCTGGTTCGGGCATGGATGTACTTTCTTTCTCTCTCTTTCTTGTCTTTGTCCTTTCTTTGTGGGTGAATGGTTGCCTACCCTATAAACGGGTACCTATGGTATCTGTGTACTGAGGAAGTCAGACTCCACACCAAATATGGTTCAGTTGGGAAAGTGGAGCTGCGCACCCCATATTCCCAGCCTGGCCGGCACACGAGACAACAACAACATCAATTTAGTTGCACTTACGAGTATCATATGTATAGCTCATTACTATATATCTTCTGTTTCTGAACTCACCGTGGTCTAGTGGCAAGACACCGCATTTTGAGTCTGAAAAGTTCTAGGTTTGATTCCTGTCACTGCTGATTAAAAGTAGATAGATAACGCGTCTTTTAGATGACGGAACAAGAAGAAGACCCCCGGGTATTCAACCTGAAGTCCCCAGAAGTATCAAAACGACGAGCTAACAACCAGGCCACTATGTAATTGCCACTCATTTTTATCTTCTACTTCGTATCTTGTATACGTTATAAAAGAAATTTTTTAATTATGTGACAAAAAGTCATTTGTCTATGGCGCGCGTGACTTTTTTTTACATCTTTGGCTTTGGTCACTGAACAAAACATTATTTTTTTGAAAGTCCAAAAATACAGTAATACCAAAATATTTCATTTTGGTATTATTAGATATAATATAGAATATCTTTTATCGTATCAAAATAAAATTTCATTAAATTATACTAAAAATCATATTTTATACTAATTTTGGGAAAATCATCATATAATCTTTAGGCGTGAATTCTTTGGCCACCAAAAAAATGTCAAGTTTACATTATCGTGTGTAATAAATTTAAAAAAAAAAAAAAAAAACAGCTGTAAGTGCTCAAATAAGATAAAGCCGGTTAACAATTAATTCTAAAATAAATTTTTAAACTGAGATATAAAATATGAATGTGGACTAGAGGAAAGAAATAAATCTAAACGACAGTTTATACGTAAAAATTTTATTTTATTTTATTTTAAGTTGTTAACACTTCACAAAAGATAAAAAAAAATATATCGATAGAAATAAAAATGTAAAACAAAAAAAGTATATGAAAATCAAATTCTAATAGACGCGTGAAAATAAATAAAAGCACAGATTTTAAAACATACGTTTCAATTAATTAATAAAATAAAATAATACGACTGAGACAGAATATTTTAATGTTAATTAGTTACTCATATTAACTGCGTATATTTAGTCATAACATTTAGTTGTCGAATATTTTTAATTCACTCTGTCATTCTGAGGTTGTTAAAAGTCCTGATAGCCAAGTTACCTTAAAAAAAAAAAATTACAATTTGGAGCTTGGCGAGTCTTAAATAACTCGCCAAGTTCCGAATCGCACCGAATGAAGAATACGTCAACTTTTCTAGTAAGATCTTTTCAAGAGGGGTTTAATTTTCAAGGATTTTTCTTAATTAAGGATGGACATCAAAAATCTTGTTTTGATTACACAGCATGCACCAAAAATTTATTTTATCTATAAATACTTATAAAAAAATCCGCCAAATGAAGTTTAAAGAAAATATTCTATATTCACTAATAACATCGTTTCTTTACTATGAAAAAAATGTGTTTATCTGATAAGCAAAACGAATAGATTAATGACTATGAATTCTATAAAATACGATCGAGAAGAGAATGACAGGAAGACTTCTTTTTACAGTTTTATTCAAGCCAACAGTGATCAAAATAAACTCCTCAATAAGGAATAGAACTGCCCAAGCGAATCGTAACAGCTGTGACAGCTGATTCAGTATGGATTCCGCATGTCGATTTGCATATTTGGGCTCTGAAACCGGTAAATAGGTTACCACGAAAGTAAAAATGTACTTGAGTTAAAAATCTGGCAAAAGATTAACTGTGACTGTTCTAAAATTAAGGGAGGGAACAAGATTTTACAGTACAACCGATATATTAAATCTGGGCCTAAATGTCAAAATACGCTAGCTATCATTTAATAAATCCATGATATAATAACTCTTAATAGCTTTTATCATAAGTTTTCACTAAACCGAACCCGAAAAGAATTCATCAAATTGGGCAATTGTGAATAGTTAGTATTCTGGCACGTCGTTCAGCACTTCATAGGTTCGATTCCTACTTCGAGCATGGACATTCGTAGTGGTTCTTTGTACCCCTCAAACTAGTTCACAGTCTTACTTACCTTTTTTGTGTAAAAATTATCCATAAAGTGTCAAGCGAAATTATTCAATTGAGTGAAAACATTCCAGTCGCATATACGTGCCCATATTGCTTTCTATACTTTTAATGTTCATTCACTAAAAAAATTGCATTTTTATTAGATTAAAAATTTAAAAATTATTTATATCGTCCTTGCCTATTTAAACAAACCATAAAGTGGATATTATGATTTATTGATTGCTTGCATAAACAATCAAATATTAATAGTTAATGTGCTTTACATGCTACATGAAATAAATTTATTTTTACTAAATGATTAATAAGTATTTTTTAATAGCGGTATCAAGAGAGACAAATCTCCAATAATCTATAAAATAACCCATCCCACTAAGATATCGGCCAACATTTTCTTTACAACTGCTCACTGAAGAGCTCATCCCACTGACACATTGACTTGTTTTTGATGGGTGGACAAAATTGTATATTCAACATTATTGTTGAAAATGATAATTTGTTTCACTCACAGACCAATTATAAGTAAAATAATGTGACGTACACATGATCACAACTGTAACGAAAAAAACAAACAGTTTATAGTTAAAAAAAAAAAAAAACATTTTATTATATTTAAGTTAATTAAACCTCATGTAAAATTTCAACAAGAAGTTAGTCTTTTTGTCGTAAAATATTGAATATTATTTTATCTGCATAATTTTTTATTTCATAATCCTGTTTTGACATTGAACAAATGCATCTCATTTTGCATGTTAATACCAAATTCTGGGGCCATTTGATATATTATACAGGATGTCCGGTGTTTCTGACACGTAGCGGCTATTTCCTCAACTTCTGTCTTAAACTTCCCATTAGAGCGATAAACTGCCGTAGTTCACGAATAAGAAGGGCTATTACTGGCTTTTTGTATCAAAACGCAAATTTTCACACAATCTGTTTATAAGTTTCAATTTTTTTCTCATTTGGAAAAAAAAAAAAAAAAACTCAGCAAAACAGACGATATCTAAAAGAATTAATTAAATTAAAGGGAAACTGGAAAATAATTTGTAAGAATTCAAATTCAAAATTATAAGTTTCTTCTATATTTTTGCATTTGCTTCTTTATTTAAGAAGTGTATCGTTAATATTTTTTTCGTATGTTACAGATTATCACAAATCTAAACTTACTTCGCGTAAATGTAGCTGTTAAAATAATTGAAAGTATCTGAAATACTCGGATCCAGTAAATTTTTTAAAGTGTAGCTTCCTGTTCCTCAATAAAAACAAGTGCTTTAAAGGTGGGAAACGAATCCAAGAACTGTTGAACTGAATGCCAAACAGCTAACCATTCAATGGACAGCCCACCCAAAAAGCTGTGTTTAATAATAATAGGTAGACCGAAAAATACTGTAGTAACTTAACCTAACAAACGTCACTAATTCCATGAAGTACTGGCTTAGTACGAAAAATCCTTGTAACCAAGAAGTTCGGTGTCATCTCAGTCAGCACTGTGTTAAATGTTCCTCCGTTAGTGTGGTGCGGAATGGAGAGGGAAACGCCAACCCAGGGATTCACATCGTCTCTGCACCGTGGCTCAAAATTACGAGACAAATGGCTGTATTTAACAACTTTTGAATCGGTAGAAATAAGGAGTCAGAAACATGTTTGAAGCTTGTTTCCGACTCCTTAGTGAAATTTTCAGAATTAATTAGCGACTGTTAGCAGTAAAATTAGCAAAATATCCCCCCCCCTCTCCCAAATACGTGATGTATTAATCTTAAATTACGTGCAGTACTAGTTAATGTCTCTTAATACATTCATGTTCGGAAACCTTAAAGCTTGTTAGTTTAATAATACGTCGCACTGAACAACAGCGATTATTTCAAGGATTTTGAGCTGAATATTAATGAATCCCATCGAGTTATTCTGTGGGAACTACTTTATTAAATCGCCAGCTCGGCGAAAATTATTCAAAGCAAGTTAACCGCTTCCCTTACAAATTTTTTTTAAAAAAATTGCAAAAAATCATCACAATTTTTTATTTTATTGCTAAATATAAGAAAACGAAACAAAATAAAATATGTAGGTTTTAAGTTGAATTTTTAATTTTTCACTGATGTAAAAGCATGTAGTTTTAATATTAGTTTACAATCTCGAGTTATCTCGGGCAAAAAGTTAAATATTAGTCTTTGTATGATAGTTTTTGAAACAAGGGAAACACTAAATGATACCTGACATTCCGTACGCTGGTATCTGGTCTCATCTCTTAAGGCATCATCAACATTATTTTACTTTTTTTCAACACAACTATCCTCCTTTGTACATTACTGATCCCCAAGCCGTCGTATACTATACCATAGAGGAACATGTGGCCAATCCCGGAAAAGAACCGCGAAATTAAAGAAAAGGCAAATTGCATGTTAAAACAGAATATTTCCTTTCATTTCTTCCAGGCCGAGTAAAAACGTGATAAAACAAATCGTACTGTCAAATTTTGCTTCACCCGAGTTTTCTCGGGATAATAATTAACTGCACCCGAACGAGATAACTCGGGATAATAAGGCAAGCGGTTAATGGCATCCACCTGGATTAGATCTTTGTAGAGAATGGCAATCACACAACAAAGAATAAATTCAGCTGCAGTGCCACACATTTCTTTTTTTCAATGCCATTCGATATTCTACTAAGCTCAAAAACGTTTATGTGAATATATTATCTTCCAAATGACGCTCTTAACCTCAGTTGTAGCAGAAATTGAAACAAAATTAAAGGAAGATAAGAGCTTGCAGTAATACCGGTCCAGTTAATGGAAAGCTTTATTCGTGACCCGATTATTAAGCGAATAATAACAATCATACGACACAAAGTAGCCAATCATAATCACTTTTTACTCAGAATTTTATGCAAAATAATTTCATTATAGCATAATGTTAACTATAAGTTTACGGAATGTGTCATTTTGACAGGCTTTTAAAATTTTTTCATAAATAATAACAACTGATCGTATTTTTTATAGTATCTCTTGAACTGATATTTATATGTTGCGAACGAAATAAATATACAGAAATCTCTATTTACTTCAAAAATTTTCAAATATGGAAATTTTATACATGGTATGCTTATTTCCATCAAAGTATGCAAATTTGACGTGGTGGCAGTTTAAATTAAATTATATGCAAATAACCGTTGCTCATGCAAAAGTTATAGCAATAAAATTACAGTTAAAAAATTATAGTAAATATAAATATGGTCGAAGGGGGTTTGTTCTAGTTATCGGAATGTAGTGAATTCGAATCCCGCACCATTCGAAGATTCGTCATGTACACTGATGGTAGATTCACACAATATGTCAAGGTCGCAATGTTCTCCATGTGAAATGATATTTCTATAAGAAATAGAGCAAGTCTGGGAGTCTTCTGCTTGGTCTCTGATAATAAATGACGGGAGCACTCACTATCGGGGGTAGGAAGGCGCTACCACTGGATGCCCCTCTATATAAGATGCCATCACTTACGCCCTTTGTTGTGTTGAAAGGTGATAATCCTTGTAGATGGTTTTTATATAACAACAACAGATATAAAAGCGAGATAGACGGTGCCATTATCTAATCTCTTAATAAAATTTGATGACCAACAATGAAAATTGTTGTTGTTACTTATGACACTGGACAAAGCCAGCCCGTTTGGGACTTGGCAAAGGAAATCAGAAAAAGAGTCTTCCGTTTTCTAAACAGAGCACTCCCACAAAAAGGTGGAAGTATAACTTTGGCTAGTAGATGGCAGCACCATCTGGGCCTTCCAATTGGGAGATAAAAGCCAGAGACTGAATCCTAACACCCTCAGAGGTATTATTAATTTAGAATGGGAACATGGAGGACATTGGGAGCAAAACATATTTTACGTGCCCTAGTTGGCATTGGTGAAAACGACAGTCTTCAGTAGGCGGGGAATCGAATCCTCAAGCTTGCGATTGCGAGACTGTTGAGGCAAATCTGAATCCACACTATTATTGGATAATAAGTCAATCTATTGCTGTTGTTACTAAAGACAATTGACGAAACCAAGCCTGCTCATCAGAGACTGGGAGAAAGAAGTCAAAAAGATCGTCTTCCGTTTTTGAATAGAGCTCCGCATACAAGAGTGAAAGTATGATTTTGGCTCATAGATGGCAGCACCATATGTGTCTTCCAATTTAGGTATTGAAGCCAGAGAAAACCCATGGGCTGGGTCCAATCACCCCAAAAGGGAACATGGAGGACATTGCAACCACGACATATTTTGTGTTCCCCAGTAGCCATTAATGAACACAACGATCTTTAGTAGGCCGGGATTCCAACCCACAAAATCGCGATTGCGAGACTGACTCCCTAGCTAACTAGGCTGACGCGGGCATATACACTACTGGCCATTAAAATTGCTACACCAAGAAGGCGACATGCTACAGACGTGAAATTTATACGAAAGGAAGAAGGTGCTGTGATATGCAAATGATTAGCTTTTCAGCGCATTCAGACAAAGCAGGCACCAGTAGCGATACCTACATTGTGTTTAAATGAGGAAATTGTTCAGCCGGTTCCTCATACATAAATTGCATTTGAACGTTGTTGCCTGGTGAAAAGTTGTTGTGATGCCTCCTGTAAGAAGGAGAAATGCGTACCAGCACGTTTCTGACTTTGATAAAGGTCGAATTGTAGCGTACCGGGATTGCGCTTTATCTAATCCCAGTATTGCTGCTCGCGTCGGTCGAGATCCAATGACTGTTAGCAGAATATGGAATCGATGGGTTTAGGACGGTAATACGGAACACCATGCGGGATTTCAACGGCCACATATCACAAGCTGCCGAGAAGACAGGTATATTATCCGCATGGCCGTAATGGATCGTGCAACCATGTCACGTGCCGTGAGTCAAGAAACGGGGTTGTTTGGAAAACAACAAGTGTCTGCACGAAAAGTTCGACGACGTTTGCAGCAGCATGGACTCTCAGCTGGGAGACCATGGCTGCGGCTTCCCTTGACGCTGGGTCATAGACAAGAGCGCCCTCAATGGTGTGATCAACGACGAACATGGGAGCACGAATGGTGAGACATCTTTTCAGATGAATCCAGGTTCTGTGTACAGAATCATGATGGTCGCATCCGTGTTTCTCGGCATCGTGGTGAACGCACACTGGCAGCGTGCATTCGTCATCGTCATACTGGCCCATCACCTGGCGTGATGGCATGGCGTGCCATTGGATACACGTCTCGGTCACCTCTTGTTCGCATTGACCGTGCTTTGAACAGTGCACGATACATTTCTGGTGTGTTACAACCCGTGGCTCTATCCTTTATTCGAGTCCTGCGAAATCCTACTTTTCAGCAGGATAATGCCCGACGCATGTTGCCGGTATCGTACGGACCTTCCTCGACACGGAACATGTTCGGCTGTTGCCCTGCCCAGCATGTTCTCCAGATCTTTTACCAATAGAAAACGTCTGGTCAATGGTTGCCGAGCGACTGGCTCGTCACCAAACGCCAGTCACTAGGGTTGATGAACTGTGGCATTGTGTTGAAGCTGCATGGGCATCTGTACCTGTACATGCAATCTAATCTCTGTTTGACTCAATGCCCAGGCGTATAACTGCTGTTATTATTGCCAGAGGTGGTTGTTCTGGGTACTGATTTCTCAGGATCTATCCAGCCAAATTTTTTGAAAATTTAATCACTTGTTATTTCTAGTATAATATATTTGTCCAGGAAATATCATTTTATTATCTGCATTTCTTCCTGGTGTAGCAATTTTAATGGCCAGTAGTGTAAAAAGTACTAAATGCAGGAAGTAAATATCAGTAAGAAATTGAAGATTTGCATGATGGAGGAGGGAAATGAATAAAGAATACTGAAGAAATGTACTAAAATATTGAAAAATTAAAATTTATAAATATAAATTTTCCTTTTATTTTTTTGTTAAAATTATTTTATCTAACTGTGTGTAGAAGGAGGGGGTTCTTTAAGCATATATATTCATTCATGCGTCACATTGGCGCATGATTCGTAGGGACTGGTACATAAGAAATGTCTGGTATTAACAATAAGCAATTTTCTAAATAATATTTACAATTATTATAGTGCACTGGAGAATTAAAAGTTTTCGAGATTTAAGATGAAATTTTACGATGTATTCAAATTAGGCAATAAAATATCAAAAGCTTGCGAATTCAGAATAAAGAAATAACACACGAGACAAATTAAAACAAAAGATATCTACAATTTATGTAATATTCCATAATTCAATTTAACAGTTTTATTTAATGCTTTCCTGACATCCAATCCTCACTATATTAATCTAAAACTTTGAAAATGAAACCCGTGGAAAACGAAATGAAAAAAAAAAAATGTTAGATTTTATGCCTTTTTCAATATTTATGCTTTCTCTGTTTCTACGAATAAAAATCAATAGAATGTCTGCGTAACTTTTAAGAAATTCACAGCATACCAGAATCGGATGGCTGAAATTTCATTTTCAAAATGAGCTCAGGTGAAAATTACAGGATGAAGTTTTCTACTTCACCGGAAATGACTTGGATTTAATTTTTTTTAATTGCATTGCCAATAATTAATTTTCCTTAAACAATTGCTAAACGTAAAATAAAATGGGGCGGTAAGTATGTCTGTTGCTCATAAATTAAACCAATATCGACAGTATAAAGATGCATAAACCAAATTGCTTACATTTACCTGTTTAAGACGATGAAAATTACATTTTTATATAATCGATTATTTATGAAGTTTTTAGGCCATTCTGAGTATAAAAACATTGTTTCCTGCGGATATTTCAATCCTTGTTTGTCACTTAATACAGTTAGCAAATATATTTATCGTATCAGTGACCGGGTTGGCCAGGTTAGTATGGGCGTTCGACATCGTTATCGGAAGGTAGTGAGTTCGAATCCCGACCCAACTGGGCCACCTACAAGAAGTCGTGATATAAATGGCTGTCATCTGAAATGTTGTCTCTGGGGGTTATCTGCTAGATCCCCGCGACATCTACTGGATCAGTCGATTACCGTTAAGATCAGCAAAGTGTAGCACCATTTGAGGCGGGCAGTGATTGGAAGGGTAACCACATTCTTCCTGTCCTAAGTCCCTCCGTTGGTGTGGCGTGGTAGTGGAGAGGAGTCTCCCAGCTCAGATGTGAACTCTTCGCTTGACCTTAGTTCAAAATTATGAATCGCTTGGAGGTAGGCGAATATTCCAAACTCGTTAACACGAACGAGTTTGCAGGCTGCTCTACATGTATGCTTTGTCTCTGCTTTTAAATTACTAGTTATTGAAAACGTATTTATGGAACTATTTCCTTAATTACCATCAGAACAAACTAAACTGTAATAATTATTGTTAATTAATTTAACTAGGTTAAATAATTTGTTCTCAAATGAATTATAAATAACAACTACACATTTTATGATTATTATATATGATTAGTGAAAAATATACGTATTAAAAATATTTTGATATTCTGTCTTTTTTCTAATCTGCATTATATATATATTCATATATAAAGAAAATTAGAATTATAATATGAAAGCAAGATTAAATATGTTTAAAGTTGATAAAGTCAATAATGTTAACATTTAGTCTTACAATTTGTGTATTCAATATTGAAAAATTGTGGTAGTGAATTGGGAGTTAAAAGAAGATGTTTTTTATGTTGGGTAACATTTGATATTTCTCGTATATTTATATTTAATCTTGCATACGTTTGTGCTGTTCTATGATTTGGTTTTGTTTTGTTTTAGGGTGTAATGACCTACTTTAGACTTTAATCCTTGGCCATTGGAGAAAAGTCATATTTTGTGCCAACATTGTCAACAGCCTCTGATGAAATTGGTCGTGTTGGAATACCATTCGAATTTCCAAAGAGTGAGGTCCCATTATATTCCTTTAAGGTCACTTTGTCTTTAGAACAATTTCTGTATGGGAAGTATCATACTTCCCATACAGAATTTGTATGTCCATGAATTTGTATGTTTCATGAAGAATTCAAGTGCTTTCAAGAGTCCTTCACATCACAGAGTTTCTAAAAAACGTCTTTTGCTTTTTCTTTGGACTACTTCCATCTATCTATCTACATATCTTAGCTATAAACTCAAGTTCGCGAGATATTAGCTTTGAAGAAAAACGATTATAAAGATAAAATAATTTTAAAAAAAATTCCCTTTTAAATTTTAAAAATATTCACAGAGTGAATTGTGCGAGAGAAATAACGAAACAAACACGAAATTAGGAAGCTACAAAAACAAAGTTTGCGAAAAAAATCTACGTATTCTTTTTCATCTATTGTCATGGTGTAAAAAATGGAGAGTAAGTATAATCCGTCAGATGGATAAAAGGTGAATTCTGATGACGTCATAAGCCCCCTAGTGTGTAAAAAAGATAACTCACTATTAGCAGTCAGGATTTCATTAAGGAGGGATATGAAGTTCCGTGGTTCTTTATTTACTTTCCATTTTCTACGGTAGCCCCTTTCTAATTTTTATGTTATGTTAATTCAAGCTGAAATGCACTAGAATATTTCATTACTTAAACATTTTATTTTCAAAACACCCATTGCCAAAAAAAAGAAGAAAAAAAATACATGCGTTATTTGCATGAAAGCAGTTAAACTTCCGAAGTTTTGTGTAAAAATGTAAATGTTAAAGCAATCGTCAGGTATATAAATTCGTTTCTATAAATTATTTACAGGATTTACTCATAAAGTAAATCCTGTAAATAATCTATAGAGTGAAACTTCGATTGTAATTATTTTGTTCAAATATTAAAAAAAAATTAAAGCAATACCATTTCTTATTGTCCTAGCATAAGTACAGAATAGATTCGACAAAATATACATGTTTATCACTCGAAAAAGATTTTAGAGATTTAAATACCCAAAATTGCATTTTTCCTCATTATAGAAATTGTATTCTTAAGAGTTTATTTAACTAATTAAAACTAAAT
>JAPDSC010045036.1:0-19179 GCA_026290005.1 Latrodectus geometricus
CCAAATTATTTAATTTCGAGTACTCTAAAGAAATCTTTTTTTTTTTTTTTTTTGTTCTTTTGGTTTCAATTCCTAAAATAATTCTGTATTTTAATTATGGGATTTATTGAAATAACTTTGCCCACACACTAATTAAAACACGTTTTCTATAAAAATTTAAATAGTTTTTAGAAATTTTTAATTTATTCTATTAAATTAATTATGATGGCTATAAATTTTACATCATTATTTTATTTCATAACGATACATTTTTATAGGAAACATCAGAAATTATTTTCAAAAATTATATAATTATATTTTTTAGAAACTAAGCATTCAACTACATTATTATTATAAGCATACATACCACCAGCATTTAATTTTTCTGAAAAGTAAAGAAAATTGTAATTAACAATACATAAATATTAAACACATAATTTCTCTCTCATTTTGTATGATATTATTCTAGATACCAGTTATAAATGAATAATAAAATAATATTCAATTTTAATTTATTATTTTAAACAAAAATACCATTTTAACTTTTACATATTATTTATGTAATTTAATAATGTTTAATATTGGAATGTAAAAGTAATATTTGAGTAGATTTCATTTCAGAATTTGAAAAAAATATTATTATTTAAACAGAGTTATTGGATAAATTAATTTATTCATACATTCTTAAACTAAGTCGTATATTACTTTAAATTTAAAATTTTAATTCCCTAAATTTAAGACTAATTTGGTTTTTTAATAAATGATTATGTTTTAATTAACTAATTTTGTTTGCATAATTTTAAGTATCAACACTCATAAGCACAAAAAATAATTAATTTTATAAGTATTTTTTGCTTTATGTTATTGTAACATTCTGAAATATTTTTTTAAGTTTACTGTAGCTATACTTAAATATCTCTCAGAAAAAAATATTAAAACACTATACTAATGCATCTTTATAAAATTTTATATATTGACACTTTAATTTTACATTAACTATAAAAAACAAATTGTAATGACCATTTATACAGAAATTAGGTAGAAGAAACATTAAAAAAATGTTATTAAATTAAAACTTTAATAACATTTTTCTATATTTTGCATTAAAAATGTTATGTAAAACGTTAAATGTGTTGTAAATTGAAAAGTTTGATTCTTCCAGAAAATTAATTTTTTATTTCATTTATGTTGTAAATATTAAATACTAGAATTTGAATAGGAAAAAGAATGTAAATTTTATAGTTACTTAGTAAATTTTAAAGTATTTTAATGCTCTAAAATATTAATAAAAAAATAAAGTTACTACTAATTCATGCCTTAAAATGTCGGTATAAGCTTCTTAAAAAATATTTAAATTTATTTTCAGAAAACAAACAGTTGCTTGACTGGTTATTTATTGAGTCCGGTGGAACACTCAAAATTCCATATGAAATGAATTCATCACTATTTGTCATTGGGAAATACTTTCTTCTCGAATAATGCAAGATTACTAACTTCAAGGCAAGTCTCTATTTTAATAGCGTCATCCATTAAACTTCTATAAGCACCGGCTGTCTGTCTCTTTCTGATCTTTAGGTATCTTTCAGTATCCATCATTTCCTTGTAATCTCTTAAACTTAAAACAGGATTTTCAATCAATCTTGTAACACTTCATCTCCAGACATTATGAATTATAACCGAAATTTATTACAAAGTGGAACTTTAATGCAATAAAATAGTAAAAAGAGATTTTTGACCAGTGGAGTTTTAAAGGTAAATTAATGAATAAAATACAATAATACGATAATGTACTCCGACAAAATATTTTGTAACATAGTAAGATGATGAATTTTGAAAAGTATAAGAAACCTTTATATCTACTTCTATTTTCATTTTTTTATTTGCAATGTTCAAGAAAATTAATAGAAAAAATGGTATTAAATAACTGGTAAAATTTGAGCGAGAATAAATAAAATTAGATAATTGTATGAATCACATTATTAATATAATTTAAAATGAATAGTTCAAATTCAGATATAATTTAAAATAAATTTATTACTTAAAAGATATCTTTTTCAAAAATGAAAAATATATATAAAAGAAACACGTTTTACAATGCAGCTTAAATCACACAGGTGTTATTTATAATTTTCAAGAAACTACACAGCTTAAATTTACAATATTTAGTTTATAATTTTATTAATACCATTAATGATATATAATTAAATATAATGATCAATAAAATTTATAATATTTAGGTATATATCTCTGCATGCTTATTGGCATTAATGAGTAATTATACCAGAATATTATATTTTTTATACTATGTGAATAATTATTTTGACTTTTTTTAATTTTTTATTTTTACTTTGAAAGTTCTTCTGTTATAGTGTAACTATAGTATAGATAATGTAACGTTCTTCTTATTAATTAAAACAATTTAGTGTATTTGAAAATATTTTCAAATTTATTTAAGTAAATATCTTAAAGAAAAAATTAAACAACATTAAAATTTTAATTTATGGAAAAAATGTGTATATTTTTAGCTTACATGGTGATTAAAATTAGGATAATAATAGAATTTTTAAAATTATTTAATGAAAAGTTAAAAAAAGTATTAATGATGTGAATTATTTATTGAAAAAATTTTATATACCATAATAAATAAACATTCAATATATAAAGTGGGATAAAAGGGAAACACTATTTCTTTTTACTCACTTTGCATAGAAAATACGTAGTTCATGAAAGATTTTAAATGAAAATACAATACAAAAAGTAAATCAAAAAACAAATAAGCAAAAACACAAATAAAATGTAATATTCGGTTCTTATTAATAAAAAAATTGAGAATATTTAATACATTTCCCCTGAATAAAGGGTCTATTGAAGTGTAAAAAAAATAATTTAAATAATTGCAATAATTTTTTTCTGAAACTAGATGCTGTATTTTCCTATAACATACTTCTTCAACTAGTAATGTAAACGATGCATTTACACTTTAAGCTTCAATGCACAACACTTTAAATTACTTGTTAGCATATGTAATCTGTATAAGTTCAACGCAGCATTATTTTTATTTTTGGCTTGGGAATGAAAGTTATGGTTGTTATGGGTATTTTATGTATACATTAATGTTATGGTATGAAAATATTCCAATATAATTCAATAAATCACGTAATTAAATTAAGAATCTTTTCTTTAAAATTCATAAATATTGCTTCCAAATTTAAGTAAATTTTATCATTTATTTGAAACAGGAAAACCCATAAATACCATAAAATGACACTAGCATTTACATATAGAATCTTATTTGCTAATGGATTATTTTTTGATATTTTTCTTAGTGTTTTTTTCAGCAAACTCTAAACAGTGAAAAATAGATTTGTTATGAAAATACATGAATTAATTTAAGAGAAATTAACTGTAAATAAATTTAAAAAATTATTTTATTTTTTACTTTTTAAAACTATCCTTTTAATGCATTACGATATAGAAGATCAAAAAATTAACTATTTATAGTAAATTTGAAATGAAATTGACAATAGATTCCACTTGAAGAGTGTATTTTTCACGTACGCTTTCAACAAATTACGACAAAAATAATCTGCATTTCAAAATATATTTAAGGAATAACTTACTTTCATATGATGTCTAAAATATTGTAGTAATTAAATGCATAATTTCAACAATTGAAAAGTTATTTAAATGATAAATGATTCATTATATTTATTATTAGCATGTTTAGCTTACACGTAAGCTTATATGTTCAATTGTAATCTTCCATAAGTTATAGAACAAATATTCCCGTAATGTCAAAAATATAAACTTCTGTTGTAAATTACAATTAATAAATTACATTTTATTTCTAACTTATAGCATCATACATTCAATTTGGAAATATTAATAAATAAAAACCGTATTGGGAAAATTAAACTGTAAGTTTATCAAAATACCTTCACTTTAGAAAATAAATTGCTGCCACACGTTTGTCATTAAGGAATAGTTACTGAAGGAATGATCAATTTTATACCATTGAGAGAATATTAGCTATTTTACATTGATAAACAAATAATTTGTTTTGGAAAACATTTATTTTTCTGTTAAAACAATGACTACGATTATTTGAATAGTATGTTTTATGATTCATTAAGGCTTTCGACTGTTTGTTAATACAAAATGAAATCCAATTATTTAGAGTTAATTTTCTTTTAGTGGTTAAACTTTTCCATTTAATTGCACTAACTTATTTTCGGTGTGAAATATGATGAAAGTTTTGAGTAAAGATCATAAATAACATTTGTAGAAAATAATGAGAAAATCAAGTTTGTTCACATACATATAAACGGAGTTTTAAATATTTTTACTTAAACAAAATTGCTTTGTAATTTTTCTTCTAATCCAAATCACGTATTATTACAAATTCTAAGAATAAATTACATTTTGTAAAATGTATCTTTTTATTTTGAAAAATAAACACAAATAATAATTCGAAAGTTAAGCACGAATATATTTGAATGTATTTTAATGTTTTATAGCATGGAGACCTTTGTTTTACTCAAGGTTCAATCTTACTTACATATTGATAGTATGCTAGAATGATTCATAATACATTAGAAAATGGAACGACTTTTAGAAAATATTGAAGTCATTTTCAATGAAACAACTGAAAATTTATCTCAATAACTTAAGACATCTATTAAATATATTATCAAAAACAGCTAAATAACATTTTAAATACTTAGAATCTTTTAATTATACTTTAATTATACAATTAAATATTTTACAACTTAAAAAAAGACAATCATGTAAAATTTATTAAGAATTTATACCTTTCTTTATATTTTTTAAAGAGCTATACCTGGACTATGAGATTATGTACAAAAGAATGCTTGTTTAAATAAAACACTGGCTAGAAATTTACCTTAACAAAACTGGCTACTGGTGCTTGCCAAATTCAATATTCTTCAAAGAATATGATGTTAATGCACAGAGAAACCTTACGAAAAAAAAGTTCCTAATATGCATATTCTGTAGATACTGATCTTGACATTCACCTTGTGAACCTACTTATCCCCTGCATTTCAGTGAGCTCTTGTTTCATTTGAAGTTATATATGGATTTTAAGAGTCATATATGCAAACAATAGGTACGTGTAATTGCTTTATCTACTATTGAAAACTAAAACCCTACAGATTCAAGTTTACATTTCTTTACAGATGGATCCATATTTGAGTAAGAATATGGTTAGGGAGCAGGAGTGTATAGTAATTTTTTTGTTGTGCAACATAGGGGCTCGCTCTACACATTACGGCCGCAAAATTTAAGTAATTTTTGTTACATTAAAACAACTGCCTATTCCACTGTTCTTTTTCTATTGAGAGGTTATCACGAATGACTCTATTTCGGATCTCCAGACCATTAGAAATAGTCAATATACAGATAATATACACATTTTGGAATGAAGATATCTTGCAAGCTCAATATCTGTTCTTTTCCAGTGGATTCCAGCACATTGCAGGATTCCTGCAAACGAGGCTGCAGACTTCTGACTAAGAGCAAAGGTCTCTCAGTGACCTTTAAATATTCTTTCTTTCCATTCAGTAAAATTACTGATTAAGAGAAAATATGTCGTTAGAATAAAGCCGAAGACATTGTTTGAGTCTGCCAGTAAGCCCAGGGCTATTCTCATAATGCAGGATGCTATTCCTGATTTTCTTAAATGAGCATTTTTTTTAATTTCTAATGGCGGGCACCCTTGAGAAAGTACGTACGTACATAAGCCCATTAGCCGCAACAAGGCCGGAAACTGCTACTCATTTTAACGTTACCCGGTGGGCAACTGTGATCCAAGTCACGGAGGTACGAGTAGCATCGCCCACGCCACATTACCACAAATCCGTTTATAGGACGGGCCACATTCATCCATCATCTGAGGAAAGAACAAGAAACACAGAGAGAGAAAGAGAAAGTACATCCATGCCCAAGCCGGGATTCGAACCCAGGTCCTCCCCATCATTACGCTAACCACTAGACAGGTTGAGCGGCTTCTTATATGAGCAAGTGTGGCACATTTTTCACCTTTCTACAGGCCATGACTGTTTGCTAGACTATGACTTTAATAATGGTTTAAAATTTAGATTTCTTCCTTGTATTCTTTATGTAAACAAGGTCAAATTTTTGACGCTAACCATCTTGAATCGTGCTCTAAACATATATTTTAATGGGAGACTGCTCATAGGTGAAGGAAGGTGAGAGAACAAAGGTGACACAGCCAACTTTCTGCTCATTTGTAATAACTAAATAAAACATTTTCTTTCCTTCATGAAACATTTAAAAAATGTTTCCAAATGAATATGTAATTTACCATTAAAGTAAATTACATATTCATTTGGACAAAAAATAATAATTTTAAGTCATAATTTTTTACTAATTTATTATAAAGTTATGTATATTTGTAAACAGTTTCACACCGAAGCATACAACTAATTTGATTCAAATAAAAATTAAAAATCAATTATAAAAAACTAAAATATGAATATGTTTTAAAAATTTTTAAATGGAACAAAATTTTAATAAATTCCTCAACAACAAAACCCCATATTGTAAAAATAAATCACAGAGAAATATGTGAATTGTTCATATTTTACAAAGGATAAAAAAATTTAAAATTAATATATTACTAAAACATTTTCCGTGAAAGAAAAAATAAACTTTTATATTTAATAAAAAATATGTTAAATAAATCTTCCCAAATAAATAAATGTAATTATGTTAAAATCTTACTTATAGTCAGATTTTTTGATAAATATCATTAATTATATGGAAGCGATTATTACTAAAATAATACTCTTTGGCAAAATGTAAAGCAAAAACTGAGGCAATAAATTTAATTAATGCTTTCAAATACATTAACAAATATTTTACTTTGAACTTAACTTAAATTTTAATAAATTTTACTTTAATAGATTTTATTCTAACAATTATAAGATATATTTTGAAATATAATAAGAGATAATAACATTACCAAAGAATTATAACCATATAGTTGGGTACAAAAGGCTTTAGTAGTGGTACCTTAAATTTTAGTGGAAATAATTTTCAATGCAAATGTTTTTTATAACTTTTTACCTTAAATCCTTAATTTAACAATAGTATTGCACTTTTAGTATTAATAATTTTATTACGTAGTAATTCGTTCATATAATATGCCTCAATTCTAGTAAAAACTTGTAAATATTATTCTCATTTAAAATAATTAATTTAATATATTATTTTAAACTTACTGATAATATCACTTAACACATTTATCAAATAAATTACTAAAGGGACTTAAAATCAGTTGAAAATTGGCCAGCTCATATTTAGTAAAGAATTATAATCCTATTTATCATAATAAAACAGTAAAATATACTTAGAAAGTAATTATTATTTTTGTAATACTCACATTTTAAAATCTAAGATTCGAGAAATATTTAGTTATATATTTTAATTTTATCTCCCATTGAGCTCTTAATTTAAGGGATGAGATTCTAAACATTTTTAAAAATGTTCGTAAAGTGAGGTTTAGAATTTAAGATGCTATCCTAAATGTTAACCATTTTTCAATATTTATTATGGTATTCGTTGAATGTATCAAATTAAATGCAACTTTTATGACCCAATATTTTTCCTTTGAAAACTTTTGCAAATAAATGTTTTCCACATTAAATGTTTTAAAATTTATTACATTAAATTAAAAGTAGTACAGATATTCAGAACACTGATACAGTGATAGTAATTAAAAATAGTTTGTTTCATTCAAAAAATAAAAAAAAATTATTTTTATTTTTAATGTTTTATGTTTTTTAAATAATTAAAACTAATCTCACATTAATATTAAAAAATATATAACTTAATTGATGTTTTTTTACATGTATGGAAAATTATTATTTGTATGTTAAATTTAGCACTATTTAAACTAAATTTTTATTTATTATATTATTTGCTTATAATTGTATAATTTAATTGAAGAAAGGTATGATTATTATAAAAAGAATATAATTGCTATACTTAAATTATGTCTACTGAGAAATCTCTTACATAAACATATCTTCATAAATTCTTTCAGAAATATTAAATATAATTATTTAATATTACTAATTAAATATTGCTAATTATTTTAAAGGAATATGGAAAAGCATTAGTATAAAAATATTGTATTTTTGGGTGATTAATATTGCAACAGAAAAAATAATGAAAACTATCATTTTAAAGGATATAATTGATAGTCTATTCTATATAGTTCATATGTTAATTAAATAGTGTACATGAAAACCAAAAAATTGGTTAAATTAATTATTAGAAATAGATATTTATTCATAATCAGATATTTATTTATTCACTTTTTAAGATTTACTTTACTAAATTATAATATAAGGATATTTTCAAGTGAAGTATTCTCATGAAATATACAAATGCAAATTTGAAGTGCAATTAAATGTATAATTTGCATAAACTCACTTATCACAAGGCAGATAAAATGTTATTTATTTAATATTTATAAATTAACTACGAACATTAACTCTTACTTATTAATAATTGGCTTGTGAATTGTTGGACTTGTTAAAAAAATAAAATTTGAAATAAATTAAAAATTTAAAGAATTGTAATTTAATTTGTAAAACGAAACCTAATTAATAAAAAGAAACTCAAATAAATTGTAAAATGAAATCCCACTATTTTATTTTTATACTTAAATTTTATGAGATTATTTCATGAGATATTCCAGGGGTTCTAAATGTCATTGACTAATATATTTGTATTTTTATTTTCATAATATATTTAAATCATCAGATATTTTCCAAATCATTATCTTATCATACATGAATATAACTTTGATTAAATTAAGTATGATAAATGTCTTTTTTGAATTACGCTAACAAGTAAATGTGAATTGGATTTTAAATTTTGATGACAATTCATCTTATTAGCTATTTTCATCTTTTTTTTTTCGTTTTCTTTTTTTTTTCTTCTAATTATTTTATTCGTCTATTAATTGTCTTCGTGATAAGCCCACACGGTGGAAAAAAATTAGCAGCAACCAACACACAACTGTTTACATTATGATGAAGCAAACTGTTTTCAAGTGCTTAGTTAAAAAAATACCCACAAAACATTTTAGAAAATTTTATACAAATAATTTTAATTTCCAATGAATAGTCAAATTTGTAAGTATTTTACTTGATTAAAATCGATATTTTTTAGACTTAATTTCGTTTAATTCATCTTTCACTCAAAACTGTAAACTAATTAATGAAGTATTAATCTTATTTTATCTAATTTGAGATCAAGTATAATAGTAAATTAGTAAATATTAACAATTATGACATACATTTTAATTTCATTTAAAAAAAATTTCAGAATAGAAAAGGAGGAGAATGGTACAAATGTTGACCTTATACAAGATACAAAATTCTACTCCTGAGTTTAGCTTTGACGGGAATTTTTAGAAATTTCTTCAAATTCAAGCTATTTTGTCAAGAAGGTATTTTTTGCAATTATTATAAAATGTCTTTGATACGCAATAAAGGATTAAAACTAAAATATATTCCTGTTGCTTATTCTATATAATGAGTTATTCACATAAGCTTATTTATACTGAGAATTCATAATCCATATCTTTTTTATCTAAACTGCTGTATATCTAGATGCAATCTTCGTTTTCATTATAATTATTCTACAATTTTCTTTGGAACAGGTAATAAGTTGATAGGCTGAGGAGCAAAGGTTTTTTTTTTCTTTTTTATATCCCGTTTTCTCATATAATAATTTATTCTCTACATACACTTCGAAAAATTTAATGAAATCATGGTAGGAGTTGATGATTTTAATTGATAAGATGTAAAAAATGTACAAATAGTACAAATAAAAAATATTATTTTTATAGAAATAGTTATTTTTTTTACTTCCTATTAATATCCACGAGTTACTTGAAAAAATTTTATATGTAAATATTTACATAAATTATGAAAATGATAGCACTATTCAATTTTATGAGGCTTTAAAACATTCACTTTTTAAGATTTCCAACTTGAAGAAATTCTAGATTTTCAGAAAAGGTTCATAGTTTAAAATATCACAGGAAGTACATTTTCTCTCTTCACATAAATCTGATGATATTTGTTTCAATAAAAGCAAATAATTGATAGCTGGGATATTTTTCTACATAATATTTATCTACATATTTCAGAAGATATATAACTTTTAATTCTTTTTAAGTTGATAATATGAATGAAATTTAAACTATTCAACTCCATACTATATATCCTTATTTCAACTACTATACTTCAATGACTCTGATATTCAATGAAAATTATTTTCATAAATACTAATTTTTAAAAATTTTTATCCATTCAATAAAATGTGTTTAGTGATGTTTAGAATCATCAAAGTATTATTATTTAAAATTAATTAAATTAACTCATTCATTGAATTATTTATCACTATTAATATTGAAATCTTAAGAATTAATGAACTCAGAAAGTGTCGTAAGTTTAAATTATTTATGTCAAGCTGTTTTATTTATTGAAGATGTATGTATTGATATTATATTTTTACTCCATGACCAATTATAAATATAATAAAGTCGCATAACAATATGTGTATGTGTGTGTTATTTAATTTAACAGAATAAGAAAAATATATATTGTTATAAAAAATATTTTAATTCAGAATATTTCAAAAACAGAACTTTTTTAAATTAAAAATATTTTTCAAAATTTAGTTTTATATATTAATATTTTTAGCGACAAAAATGAGGAAAAAATACAACTATATTAAAGAGTAATTCCAATATAAAAATGTTATTCATCAAAAGTATTTCGAAACAATGCATTACTCAAAGATAAACTAGCATAGTTTCACTAACCACAACATTTTTCAAAGGCAATCTAAAAATGAAAGATTGATTGGCGGACCACAAATTCTGCAAAAAATCTCTCTAATTGATTTGGGTTACCTCATCAATCAAATTGAGGCAGTAAATTCGTTTCTTTTATGTAAAACATTAACCTTTGGTACTTTTCGAAACTTATTGTTTTTAATAAAAATAATAATAATTCAATAGGCTGAAAATTAAATAATTCAAATACTAGAACTTTAAATTTTTAAATATAAAATAATATAATTACAATAAGAATAAGCATTGTAGAGGGTGTATATGATGTCGAATACCAACGATTAACATTGAAATTTTCTGAACTGGTAAATAAATAAGTGCCTTAATTATTTCATAATAATCCAACAGAACATATTAGGCAAACTTTAAAATACAGTCATGAAGGCTTAGTTTTCTATATAAATGTGTTAATAGACAAAGATTTTTAATTGTAGTCTTGAATGGTATCATACAAGCTATTTTTTATCAGATTTTTACATGTGTTTAATAGGGTATAAGTTGCACAATCTTTCGAGTTTAGAATCATTATACACATCGGGATTAGTCATGAAAAGTTTAACGTTGAGTGTGATAAGAGCAATCTCGTTATTCTCTTACAATGCAACTACTCTGAAATTCTGTTAAGGTTTCTTTAATACTTCACTAATGTTTCCATATTTATTTTGTTATGACTTCATACATAATTATTTGTTTCAAAATACACAGGATCTGTAAAGCTTGAAATTGACAAATAAGCATCTTATTAAAAAGTAATAACTAACAAAGCACAATAAAGTAATTACTTAAATAAACTGCATACAATGCTTTTTTCACATATCGTTAAAACTTTACATTTAAGGCATTTAATTCGTAATATTCGTCTAAAAGTAAATTTTTCTGCAATTGCTCTATTTCTTTTCCAATCTATGCATATTAGTTTTGACTAAGAATGCAAAAAATAATAAAATATAATGCAAAAAAAGGTAAAAGTGCAAGGCGATTTTAAAAAAAAAAGTTATTATAACGAAACAGATCATGTTAATTATTGAAGATTAAGCAAAGTAATGATTCTCAATGATTTAAGAAAGCAAAACAAAACTGGAAGAGAAAATATGATAACTTAACACATCATTTTAACTTTTGCAAATCAAGCAGAGTAAAGCATTTCAATGGTTTAAAAAATAATTTTGAATAAATTCATTTCAGAATGTTTTCAAAGAAGAATACATGCAAATAAAACAACTTAAAATCTCTGAAATGCAAAACTTGATGTTTCACAAGATGAATCTGGTTTGAATTTCAATTAATCTTTTTTAAAGAAAGAATTTAAAAATTATTAAACATTACTAAGGTAATTAAAAATAAGCCAAAATTCTAACAAAATTTTAATGCAGAATATTGATGAAAATTGAAAAAAAAAATTTGTTATATTGATTTCGTCAAAATAAATAATTTTATAGTGATGTTCTCACAAGTTTCACGACGTATCATCAAATTAATTTTAATGAAGTGTAATATGTGTTTTATTCTTCCACCATTTACTGAACGAAGTTCACTCCGGAGCATTTTAGTTATTCTCCTAGATTATAATTTTCTTAGATATAAAAATCTCCAAACATGCATCACAGGTCATAAAAATTACTCATTATTTTCAATGGAAAATATGTAATCTTTAATTTAGTGTTTAGTAAATAATGTTTAAACTCAATAATGGAAATTATTTTCACATAATTATCCTATTTCAGGGACACATTTAGAATCAAATTAATTATTTTTATGCGTTTTTTCCACACTGAAAATAAATTATGGTTTAGATCATTTCAGTAGCAAATCACATTATGATTAGAGCACAAAGCAAAGGGGGATAAATTATCAAATTAAATATGCATGTCTAAATATCAATAGCTGAAGACTAAAAATTTTGAGGCTGGAAAGATAAAACTACTGCTTCGATCCTTCCAAGAGAGTCATTGCACGTTTCACTCTTTGTAAATCTATAATGAGTCCAGAATCACTTCAATGTGTTCCATGTTTCAGCAACACATGTAAAAAAAGATGCATTTGGTCATTACCCTACAGTAAATTTTGTGTCAAAATTAATATTCTATGTTCTTTGTAATTTTAACATTTTGTTATGTGTATAAATTGATTAAAAATGTAATTTCATGAACGTGTTTGCTTAATTGACAGACTCTATGTCAATGTTTAATAAAATATTACATTTGAAACAATATCTAGAAACATATTTTACATAAAATTTTAATTAATATATGTAAATTGATTAAAAAAATACTTTTATGTTACCAATTTCATTAAATATAATTCAATGTGGCGTAAATATAGATAAATGTAACTTCATGAAGACCCTAAAATTCATGTATTTTAGGAATGTTAAAATTTTAAATCTTAACCAATCACATGATTTTATATCATTATCATAATAAATCATTTTTCCTTAAAATAAAATTATTATGTTTTATGTAAAATATTAAAACAGTCATGCTTAATTAAAAATATTTTTATTTGGTAAATAATTCAATAGGTTAATTCATAATTAGAAAAACGCAAAGCTTTCAACCAAACAGGTTTAACTATTTGAAATATTTAGAAAATATAAAAAAACTAATCATTTAAGCATAGATTAATAATTTTTAAAAACTAGTTTCTAAAAGCAATTCTGAAAAATACAAAATAATTCGTAGTAGAAACCAAACTGGTAATTTTAAATTTAATCAGAATTTTTTCATATTTTTCATCAGTTGTTTTAAAATGCATGCATTGTGTAAAACATTTTCATAATCCTCCAAGAATTTTCCAAATTATACAATATTTTTGGAAACTCTTAGTCTCACAAAATAATTTTCATTAGACATATTAAACAAGCAATTTTCCGAGATAAAACTAATAAACATCTGTCCAATATTATATTTGATATACCATAGTTATATTATAATCAGAATTATTATCACATTCCGAATTATTATAAAGAATGTTTTCTTTTATAGCATTATTTAATAGTATAGTACGTTTCTTCTGGTAATATTTTTCATTGTCGATACCATATCTGTCTAAAAGTAACTCCATTTATGAGCAACTAATACAACGATACTTACAAAACCAGTTCAGAAATATTAAAATTCTCATTTACCATTCGAAATATTTTTTTCATAAAACAAGCGTTCATAAATCAATAAACTTCAATGCTATATAAAATGCATTCCAAATAATTTTAAGACTTTTCAAGACAAATGCAGAATATTATTCTCAAAAAGATACATCTGGAAAAAATCTCATTTCATTAAGTACATCTAATTATAAAAGAAATTTAGCTCGCGAGCACATACACTAGTTCCTTTTTAAATCACAGTGTAAAAAATTCATTTTTATGGAAAATATCCCAGACCTTAAGTTGCTGCATTTATGATTAACAGCTCTCAATATCCTCTTTTACCCTCTATTACCTCACTCCACATTTCTGAATTTTCCTTTTACTGATATTTTTGACATTAGGGTTTTTAAAATACTGCGCCTATTCCCGTGTATTCAGATTTCAGTAAACATTTTTTTTTTAGTTTTACTGTAAAATAAGGGGAAATATGCCGTACAAAAAAGGAATAAAATAACTTGAGAGTATGCTAAAGGTATATCAATTAATGACGAAGCAATAAATTAAAAGGACAAATGGAAAAAAAATAATGAAATTTTTAGTAAACAAATTTTTCTACGGAAAAAGATAATGACTCTAATGATTCAAATTCAGTGAAAAACGAAATATTTTTCTTTTAAATTTCAGTATTGATCAAGAGAATCTAAAGTAATGTAATATTTAAAAATCATTGACATATAAGATTTCTTTCTAATTATATTATAAAGATATCGAAAATATTGGAGACATGCTAAATGGTTACCCAACTATTGATTTATTGTATAATGACTGTTTTTCTTTGTACAAATAAATATCTGTAGAATATAGCACAACATTTTGAGAGAAGTCGTTATGCAAAAGTAACTTTGATAGCAAAAATTAAAGCATTGATTAGTCTTTTATACTTTGGACTACACAAATTAACAAATATAAATATCAAAAATTACTTGATTTGTTAGTATAATACAATGATCTATAAATTAAACAGCACAATAAAAATGGCCAAAATCTATGCCATATTTGCTCCAGTAAGAAAACAAAAAGTTTTCAAAATATTGTTTTAAATGCGATGATGATTAGCGAACACAAACACACCATAAACACTTTCAGAAAAATACGAAAATAAGTAATTTACTTCAAAATAATTAATAAATTTATATAGGTACTTTTCAAATCCATTATTTTTATATTTTGTTTCAGTGTTTTATCACTTATTTATTCTAAAACATTTATTTAAATAATTCAAAGCAAAAAATTACGTTTAAAAACTCCAGTGCATTGTCCAGTGCAATATTTGATGGTCCCTTAATATGGTTTACTGTACATTGTCAACAATTATCTTAAATTAATTTGATTTAAATACGTACTGAAAAGAGATAAAATATATTATATCGAAGGCTCAAATAATATCTCAGTTTTTTTTATTGGAATCAATTTTTACCAGGATAAAAAGAATAATATTATTTCTATCAAAAACTTTTTATATATTTAATTTTTATTGGAAGGAATTTTTACCACGATAAAAGGAATAATATTATTTCGATAAAAAAATATATTTAGTTGATTTTAAATTCGTGTAAATAAACTGACAGTTTTTGAAATTCAAAGCTTAAAATTTAGAATATAAAGTATAATTACTCTGTTATTACGTTTAATAACTAAAAAATGCTATTTTTTTATTGTTGCAGATTATTGTTTTTGTACAATAGGGCTAATATCAACGTGCTCAATAATTGTAAAGGGATTTTGATCACATAACAAATATCCTTACCCGTTATGGGACTAGAAACGATGAATGATTGAACTAGAATCAACTAACTATTCGACAAAAAGTTCAACAACTTACAAAGGAAACTTAAAACTTCATTTGAAGGTAACTTAAAACTTTTGAACGGAGAGATTACTCCAGGTAAAATGCCGTAATTAAAAGTTTGGGACATAATATTAAAATGTGGTTTTTTCCGAATATTCGTTTACAATATATAATTCCTTACTCTACCTTAAAATCAATCAAAGATATATTGGAAACATTAAAACAACAAATAGTTTATATAATACATTAAATATGAATCAGAAATTTTAAGAATCAGATTATATTGCATTTTGTGGAAATCTAATAACATAAATATTTCGCAAACTATGCCATTAAAACTTTTGTGGAATTTATTGCACTTATATTTATCTTAGAAAACATCTAAATATGTTTATAAAATAAATTTAAAAGGTAAAAAGCATAAACATTTTAGGAGAATTTCTCTGAGTAAAATAAACAATACTTCTTGGTCATTGTGTGTTTTAAAATACGTTCTACAACTGACAAATATTAGATCATTTTAAAAACTACATGTAGTTGTTTGGTTCTGAAAACAGTTTTCAGAAAATATTTATCTGCAATTTAAATACATTTGAATAGCATTATTTTTATATGCGTATATTTGATTACGTCAATTTTGGAATAAATATATTTATTTAGCTTATAAAGATTTTTGAGGACTTCTAGATTATTCAAAAAATGCTCGAGAATAGATAAATATATTGTGAAAGAAGTTATTTTAATCAAAGTAATTTTATACCATAAGAAGTAATTGAATAATATTTAATAATTAATTAATCATAATATACATAAAATATATGTTATATTATTATACTATAAATTCCAATAATATTATATATAACTTTAATATTGTTTATTATAATATATTTAATTCAAAGATTAAAAATGTGCTTCAAACAATTTAATATTTGGATAAAATTTAATTACTGCCAATATTTATAAATGTAATACTTTTTGGGCACTAAATGTATTATATTTAATAAAAGTAGTAAAATTATTTTTAATAAAAGTATAGGAATTATTCAAAAAATAAATGCAAAAATGCTTAGAATATAAATGTATATCAACTAGTTACTTCATAAAAATGATTAGATACTGTCACAAAATAACAACAATTAAGTGAATATTATGATTAAAATGCAATATCAAAATAGGATATTACTATAAAACGCAATCTTTAAAATTTTTAAGAAAACATTTTTGATTCCGTTGGTTTCTAATATTTAGTTTTATAAAAAAGCTTTTACTAAGATAAAATAATTTAATTTAACAGTTTCTAAATATATTTGTGGACACATAGTAACATCATATCCTGCAGAGTTTTATCGCATTTAAAATTATTCCTATCAATAATTTTTCAACAAATGTTGATTACACTTTTAAGTTTCAGTCCAAAAGTTTGATGCGGTTACGTTTTAAAATAGTTTTTAGTTGTTAAAAACTTATTGTTAACACTGTTTCTTATAATGTGAGGAAAATATCTAAAATAAAAATAATAGATAATTTAATTTCACTTACATAGAAATTTAAATGTTGATTTGGTGAGAGTAAGATTAATCGATATTAATCTTACAATAAAAGAAGAAAGGATCTTAAAATTTATACGAATTTGAGAAGAAGCCTTTTTCTACTCCAAACCTGTATATATAATTTTATTTTCTGGAGCTAGAGTTTATTTCAATTTGATCATTTATTCAAGAAAAATTACCTGTAAAAAGGAAGAAAGAGAAATAATAGTTCATGTCATTTACAAACATACTTAAATAAAATATTTTAATATTAATAATGAATTTTAACTGTCCAAGTCTTATGGAATATGATAGTTCAATAATATAAGCTTAGTAGTTTTAGAATAAAATTCCTGGAATAAAAATTAAACTACTTTTGATTTCTTAAAACTTCTACCATAATATCAGTTAATAAATTACTCTCGTTTTCTCTTTCTTATAAATATTTCATTGAAAAATATAAAATTCATACATTTATCTTCACATTTCTTACATAAAAGGTTTCACACATTAATACTATGTCAGAACTTATGATTTGTAGAGTAAAATTGTAAGTTATTTATATTTTCAGTGTCTAGAACAAACGGAAAATGATTACAACCACTCCGAAGGAAGATGATCTTTTAAGCTTTTTTAGGAGTTCCATTAGCAGGATTTCCACTGGGTGTAGTTGCTTCTTAAAATATCCATTTACAGCATCGGATACCCACTAAAATGCTTAAGTTGACAAACTATTCACTTTTTAATATAAAAAACATTTTATTTAATGGTTACATATTAAAGTAAAAAGATCTCATTGATATTATTTATCTACAACAGTTTTATATGATTTTAAAAAAACAGGATTCTTTTTAAATTAAGATCTAAAAAACTAACATTTTCTTAAAAAATTATATATATTTTGCTATTACTTTGTGTAATAACTAATATAATGAAGTTATAGTGCTTTTTATTAATTTTCTTTTAAAATTTAAATTTCTTAAATTAAAAATTAACTATTTTAAATATATTAAAAAATTATTTTAAAAAGATTTGGTTAATTTAAAATATATTAAAAAATTGGCTTAAAAAATTTATTAAACATTTAACATAAATGATTTATATATGACATAACACTAGTTTTAGAATTTAATGTTTATATAAAATATGATATTCTACAAAGAATATCCTTTCGAACTTATATTTATAGGAAAATATATAACATACGTATCGTTATATTTTTAATTTATTTACAACGTAAATCTCTAAATTAAAAAAATTTCTTACATAAAAGAATATATGCTAAAAAATATAATTTAATACAATAAATGTTAACTATTTAATTGAATTGATAAAAATATTCATGATTCTCTTATTAGACTATAAAGCTAATAAATAAATATCGGATAGATTGATAGTAATTGTTGCTCATAATTTAGTTAAGTAAAATCATATCCACTGACATTGATCTAAAGAATTGATTCTAGTTTAACACAATTAAGATATTAAAACTCTTAAATAAAGGTACAGTTATGTAATATTAGTTTCCATTATGCAATCACTTATTTTAAAAATAAGTAATATTCCATTCGTCATTATTCTAATATTTAAAAGCATGACATCAACACTGAAAGTTTTTTCAAGTAAATATAAATTCATTCGTATTATATTTCAATAGTGAGAATATTCGAGATTAAATGTAATTTTATTACAATTCAATTTGTAAAATTATTTTATTAAATAATTTTCTATATTATTTTGTAGAAAACCAGATAATAAAAATTAAGTCCAATAATAAGTATTAAATGTATAGAGTAATATTTAAATTTTACTTTTT
>JAPDSC010045048.1:0-23102 GCA_026290005.1 Latrodectus geometricus
AAAAGCATGCTAGTCAAAATATTTTTAATATTTGAACAAAAAGTACATTTGTAATAAAATAAGAAAAGAAATATTTCTGATAAACATTTAAAATTTTAAGAATTGAAGGTTAGATAAATAGTATAAAATAATAATTACAGATGCATTAAGTCTGGAAATTAAAAAATTATCAAATTCTTTTCAATCTTTAACTATACTTTTTTATTTGACATGAAAATGTTGAAATACAAACTTCAAAATAAAAATATAAAATTAGTTTTTAATTGAAATAAATTGAAAAAGAACACATATGAGAACATAAGTAAATTTCCTTTGACAAATTTGAATTAAATGTATTAAAATACAAAACAATTTGAATTTTTACACAAAATGAATTTTTTACAAATGCTATTTCCTATTTATGTAAAGTAATTCCCAATTTTGTCTTCTAAAATATTACTAGAGAGTCCTAATAAGTTTTAACATATGAGTACCGCAGCTTTAATTATTCTGATTTATTTGGATCACTAAATTTAATTTCGTTATGGAATCCCATTTCCTCAATTACTGTCTGTCATATTATTCTGTTTGATGTGTTTAATTCCGATTCTTTTGTGAAAGTATGTTCATATTTTAATGGAAATACTTCAGATATTTGATGCAGTAGCTGATATCTTAACTTGTAAAAACAAAACGATTTTTAAATCTTACTATTGAATGCCTGAGTATTGCATAACAATTATCTAACTTTTTATCAATTTTCCTTTCATTTCCCCTTAATAATGAATTCTTAATAATGAAAAATAACTATAAGTTATGATTCAAGACAATTTTCTCATTGAAAAATAAATAAAACTTTACATGTTGCATTTTATCGTGTTCAATAAATATACTTTCTCATAAAAGTAACAAAAAATATATTTAAAAAACTATCAAGTTCTTTTCAACTATACGTTTTTAACTATACGTTTTTATTTGATATGAAAATATTAAAAACCCAAAATCTTTTGAATAAATTTAAGAGATTTTTATAAATTTAAAGAACAAAATTAGTTTTAAAATAAAATGTACTTAATCATACAAGAAATAATTGTTCACAATGTGCAACAAAAAGATTTAAAAATTATCAATGACTTATGTTTTGTTCATTATTTATATATAGTTTTCTTAAAACAAATGAATTTTATAAGTATAAGAGAAAGTAATAAAATACTGATTTGAAGATATTTGATACTCCTGATATTTGATAATATACAGCCGTATAATATGGATTTTTCATTTATTGTAAATTAGGGACTGATGAATAAATGAAAAAATAGTATTTGTAAGGCATTTATGAATACGAGAATCACTTGATAATAAACTTGATCTTTATCGGGGAAAAACACAATTCCTGCAAAATTTTGTGTCCCACCTATCTAGTGTACAAAGAAAATAAATGGAATTCCTTTTACTAAATCTATTATATATGGAAGAACGAAAATTTCATTTGAAATCTCATTTATGTTCATACACCTTTTTAATATATAGTTTATGTGATATATCTCTACAGATATACAATTATTTTTAAATCGAGAGATTTTTATCTCAGTTTTTGTTTATAGACCTGATTTTAAAATTTATGTGGTGTGATTATTACTTAATAAATTCATAGAAATTAAAATATTTAAAAGTCATTCATATGAATAGATTAGAGTTGATTCATTCAATGATAATTCCATAAATTCAATAGTATAATAATGAATTTTTAAATATTTTTATTCTGTTTTAAATATAAGTATTTGATTATATCTTTTTATAAATATGTATTTTATAACATTAAGATTTTTTTAAAAATAAATATAGATTATTTAAAAGGCCTTCTTTTTTTCCTTAAGGAAAAGAGATTTAGCCTAGCAAATGAAGCCTTGAGAACTATTTAGAGTCCGAAATATATTATCTGGGTATTATAATTAAAAAATTAAAATAAATTTATTAAATTAAAAACAATTTAAATATTAAAATTTATTAAGATAGACTAAGTTTTCAAAAAATATTATGAAACAATTCTTTAATGAGACTGGTCAGACCAGAATAACCATGCGGAAATGTTATTTACAATACTCAAATTTTAAACAGTTTGACTTAATCTAGTTTACAAAATAGCTACTGCATCAACAACATTAAATTCAAATTAACTTATCAGATTGTAATTTTCAATAGTATTAATGTTTGCGTTAATTTATTAATTTCTAGATTTCAAACTTAATTATAAAATATTTCCCTTGTATGTATTTAATCAGTAACCTAATAGTTACAAATTATATAATAGCTGTTGCTTTCTCTCTATTCTCAGAGAAAGAGCATACTACCTTACTCATTTCAATAATATTTCACCATTCGTCGATTTAAATTAATCTATATAAATTATAATCCATATCGATCTTTTTACGGAATAAATTCGATAAATATATTTTTCTTAATGTTTAGTAAATCATAAGTTCAATTTTCTTTCAATTATATTTTGTGGTGTCGGTTTTTTTTTTTGGGGGGGGGGACGTTAAGCAATTAAATTCAAACTTTCGTTCTTTGCAAAAACTTATTTCAAGGAAAGGTTTCAATCTCATTTTAAATTTTGAATCAAAATGAAAAAAATCATAAAAATGAACTAAAAAATAATAAAGAATTGAGTTTTAATCATAAAATTAATTCAAATATAAATAGCATGAATCCATTTTCAATTTTAATATTTAGAATACGTATGTCATTTTTCATTCATTTTAATTTCCGTCGATTTATCTTAATGTCGAAAGATTTCTCTAAGTTAATTTAATCAAATAGGATTTTGATTTATTTTAGTTAATACCATGAAATATTTATTCAAGTATCAATTTGCCATATTTAATAGGAAATTATTTCCTCCATTTTTTAATAAAAGCTTTTGAAACTTAATTTTGGAAAATAATTACCCCTGTATTATTCTTTCTCATTTTGTCGAATGAAATTTAATTTGGTTCAATTGAAATTTTTTTCTAAAACTAATCAAAAATAAAAGCATCAAGCTATAAAATTGGCTGATTAAATAGATATTAAAATACAAAATATGTGCTACAAATAAAGGATTAATAATAAAAAATGTACTATTTTTTATTCTTATAAAGTTTAATTTTGTTTTGCAGTTAAAATATAAATAAAAATTGCTATATTTATTTTTATACTCTTTCATGCATATTAACTTGTTTTAATTTTTAATATATTTTTTCGAATATAATAGAGAAATTCATTCGCCTTGTTTTTAATTGTGAATTTATTAAATAATCAATTTATTAGGAAACAATTTAAAAAGTTTAAGCCTCTAGCAAATAAATTCTCCAAAAAGCTTCTTTTTATTTTAATATTAAAAGGGTTTTAAACATCTAAAACGTTAAACCACTAATAAAGTTCTTAAAAATCCTTTTAAACTATGATTATAAAATCATTGAAAGAATAAAATAATTCAATTTTTCTTTCAAAAATTTAATATCAAAATGAATTTTATTTTGATTTTGACGGCTTAAATTTACATTACTTTTTGTATCTTAGAGTTTAACATCTGAAAAAGTAAAACCAAAAAACAATTTTTGTTATCTAGTCCTTGTGCAATTAATATTGAAAAGTTATTACAAATGATTCATTTATACAATCTTTCAATAAAAATTACAAATTGAAGAATAATGGGTTGTTGAAAGTATAAAATGATTACTCTTTCTTAAAAAGTTTTTATTTACATGTTCCTTAGAGTTAATATAAATGCATTAATAGAAAAGTTTTGGTGAAACTATATTTGTAGATTATTTTTTCACCTACAAATAAAAATATTAAAGGCCTTTTTGCAGCATATTAGTTTTAAAAATTTAAGCGTATTTTTATCATTAATTGGTCTCTATAGTAAATAAGTATTTTAATTGAAACTAACGCTTATTTAATTGGATTACAAATTAGTCAAACTTCAGCTTGTATTTGTTATAAATTTTTTGTGCCTCCTTATAATTGTTATATTTTATCTTTATGGTATCTATATTTCGTATTTTAAATAAATAAAAATTTTATTTCCAACTAAATAAAGTATGCTTGCGTTACTAATAATTAATTTAAATATTATTTTTTAATTTGCCTTATTTACAGGAAAAATTCTATTAAAGAGGATTATTTCATTTTCATATTTTAACTCTAAAATGCTATTATGTTTCATGTTATTATGTTAACTGATAAAATTGCTTAATTATTTGGAAATCACAAAGTAACGTAAAAAAACTTATACACTAAAAACAGAATAGAAAAGTATTTTTTTCTAAAATATAATTCCTGGATGAAATCTTTTTAAATTTAGTATTTAATTAAACTTTGTTTCCTGCAAAAACAGAGGATTAAATTAATTTAATCCTCAACTATTCGATATGTTTCTTTTTCTGTCTACGATTTCTGATAAAACAATGTTTTTATAATAAGATCAATTTTAAAACTTGATGATTAGCGTTTATATAAATTCCTTTACTATTTAAGTAAAAAAAATGTAAATTTCCACTTATCCGAAATTAAATAATAATTTAGTAAGCTGTAAATTAATTAAAAATAAATTATTTATTTTTTTGTAAATTAACAATAAAATGAAATAATTTTGTAAGTTGTAAATTAAGAATACAAATTTAAATTTATTGCACAACATTATTTAAAATAATAATTTCGTATATTTTTAATGGACACTGTTAATCAGTTTTAACTATGTAATGAAACCTCATTGTGTATATTTTGACTGGTATTTAATTATAGGTAGGAGAGTTATCTAAGGAATTTATAACGAAATGGATTTAGATATGCTTCAGCTGTTCTGTGTAATATTTACAGATTTCAATTGTTGTGTAACCCCTTAATCGGCGTGAATGATGTTAGCTTGTTCTGTTAGAATCAGAATCTGTTAGTAACAGCTTGTTCTGTTAGATAAAAAAAAAGTAGACTTCAGAAATTGAACTTAATGTTTAGAAATTCAATTTTACCTTCATTTTAATCTCCTAATTATCAACAAATAAAGTTAAGAACATACAGCGGAAAATCAATCAGTAGAAATGTGTTATACGAATTTTGATTGTCCATATTTTACTTAGGAATAGTCTCATGTTTAAAAGGACAGAAAAACCAAAAGTATTCCCTTCCATGAATCTTGTATGCAAAACTGAACATTCATTTCTGGCTGCTTTGAAAAATTACATCAAGAATCTGCCGCTTTGAAAATTGCAATTCTAACATTATGTGAGCATTATAAGATAGAAAGCCCATTCAAATGTCCAAAAAACTCGTCTGTCGGAAAACACAAGAACTCATTTAGAAATTTTATTTTATTTTTCTGACATTATTTAGAAACTGCATTATTTCTAAACGCATTTTCATAATATGATATGCATTTAAGTTAAACTAATGCATCATACGCATATGTAGCATTCAGTTGAATTGCATTAATAATATTTATTACCATTATTTTCATGAATCATATTATTAATTCATTTCACTTTTACAAAACATTAGTTTAAAATTAAGGAATAAAATCTAGTTTTAAATTTAAAGCAATAAGAGAAATATAAAAAATATATATCATCCACAAAAGTACATATAAATTCCTCCATTTTGAATAGAAATGTTTTTTTTATATTTCTATTTTATATTATTAATTTTTTCTTACAAAAAAAAAACTATGTTCGTGTTTATTTTCATACTTTCATGTTTTCCTTTATCACTTACCCATGACTATCATATACATACATTTATTAAACTTTCATAATAGGAATTTCATAGTAACGTATACGGGAAATGTTAAAAAAAAAACCAGCTTGGTTGAAGTTTACTTCGGTTATTAAACTTATCAAACGGTACGACACTAACTGAAATCTTGAAATAAGTAAAATTGTTTCCTCCAGATCTTCACATCGACTCACCGACGAACAGAATGATAGGCACTGGCTGATACTCACCTCGACAGATATCCGAATGACAGAGAGACGTATTATCTGTCGCCATTAATAAGCAGTGAGATCAAATGTACGAGCCTTAATAATATCTTCAGTCTGAAGAATGATGTCGGTCAGCTCACAACCTCCATTGCAGACTTGTCACGATTCTAAACGTGTGAAAGAGTATAGCATACGATTCATAGAATGTCGTAATTACGCATGACGTACCTCACAGTTAAGATTTTTATTGAAGAATTCAATGACACAACCTGCGCTTAGCTCTCAAGGCAAACGACCGCATTTATAGTAGTAAAATATCACTCTCGTGTCATATGACAACGACAGTTGTTATGCTTCACAACCTGTAAATAACCATTTGGGATGCTATATTGGAGCGTTCTCAGTACTTATTTCAGTACTTATTCAGTGAGTTCTTGTGACTATAACCACTTTCGTAAATTGAAAGAACTCAGAGGTATCTGATATGCTGACACGTCATCTGTGATCCCAGAACTAAGGCACTCCACCTGACTCCTTAGATCAAACATTAATTAATAACAAAATGCTAGTGATATTCAATGACATTGCGACCTCAAACAAAAGGCTCAGGACTTCACTAAGGATTCTAGTGAAAGAAGAAATTTTTAATTTAAAGTACACACACACAAATATATATATATTTATATATTTATAAATATATATATATATATATATATATATATATATATATATTGATATTGGAAAATAATAAAGACAAAATCAAAATTTCAGAAAATTGTAAAGTATATTTTCATTTTTAAGAAATATCATACAACCGAAAAATAATATTGTGAAATTAATTCATCCAAAGAGACAACACTATTTGTATAATTTCTTTTAAAATAGATATTGCGATAAAAAAAATGCTTGCTAAATAATTATTTGAAGATATTTCTTATTTATTGATTAGGAAAACTAACAGCAAATTAAATTGTTATGGACTTTATTGAATTTGAAATAATAGCAAGTATAAATCGTACTAAGAAAAATATGTCTAAGTATTAATGTTATCAGAAATATTATGTTAAATATTAAAATAAACTTTTCTTGTTCACACATTATATAGCACTTTTGCTCATTTAAACATTATTTCATAGTACATATTTTTGTATCAACCGATTTAACATATTTTGTGATACAAGCTTATTTTAATTGTTCTACAATAAAATAAGTAAAATTTGCTTAAATGGCATAAAAAAATTCTTTTTGATTTTCAAACATAATTTTGAAATTTTATATATATTCGATACATAGCTTGACAATGTGCATAAATTATATAATAAAAAGAATCATTACCTATTACTAAGCATTTCTTTAAATTTAATGCAAATAAATGTTCTTGAATTTAGATTTTAGAAAATGATGAAAATATAAACTACAAATGATTACTTTTTCCTAATGAATTCAGTCTTTTTTTTATCTTTATGCCTAATGTAGAATAGATAAATATTTAATAGAGTAAAGATTGAACAGTTCACTTTGAATAATTTCATTCATCATTCCTCATGAGGAGTATTTGACGAAAAGTTTTTAATTGGTATAATTTATACTTGAAGCTTTAGAACAAATTATTCCAAAGTATTAATTTAATATAATTTACATAAATTAAAGCCACGACAACCTGATTGGTTAGAAGAAATATATGTGCTAAAAATGTAGGTAAACTTATTATTTCTTATATTTGATGAGAATTATTTTATTTAAAATCATGTTACTTTAGTTTCAAAACTAAAAATAAATACAATTTCATTAATACTTTCACTTATTATATTTTAAACAGTTGCATAGAACAATTTATGTATTTCAGCAAATGTAATAAAGAATAATCTATCTAATTTTAAAAGAAGTTCTATAAAATTGCCTGACTTTTAAGCTTATAACAATATAAAGGCATTTGTTGTTGTTGTTAAGACTTAATAAAATGATAAAAAAATGGCAAATATTACAGAATTAAATTTGTACATCCTCAGGAAGATCTTCCGAAATTCATAAAATTTTTTCCAACATAAGTTGCTTAGATAATTAGATAAAAATAAACTCGCAGTCGGTAGGATTCGAACCTACGCGGGAAGATCCCAATGGATTTCTAGTCCATCGCCTTAACCACTCGGCCACGACTGCTCAGTTACGAGTTTATTTAAAATTATTGCGCTTGATAAATGTCCTAAAAACAGTATTAGAATATGTATCTGAAATAACTACAGTTCTCTAATGAAAAATTCTCTGCATTTTTATATCTAAATTAAAAATGAATGAATTGGATTTTTATTTACATTGTTTACATTTTTTGATAACATAACTTTGATAATATTTGATTTAAAAAAAAGATTTTGATTTCAAGTTTTTAATGTAAGTACTTAAATTTTACACTAATATTTCATTATAAAAATAAAAAATCTAGTGTGATAGGTGGCTTTCACTATAATTTTCAATTTTTGTGGATATTAGAATTTCGGGAATCATAAGCTTTTAAATGGTGCTTAAAAATAAATTTTCCTTCCCGATTTTCTTAAGAAAATAACTAAATTTATATATGAATTAACTTTTTTACAGATTTAATTTAAAAAGCTTATTTCTCGTGATTTTTTATCTACATAGATAAAATCCTTATTATTTCCCCAACGAATGTTTTTCAGAAATTGAATTGAGAATGTATGTTAGAGATTTTGGATGTTAAGACTTTTAGTTTCAAGTATCATTTAAAATGGTGTATGGTATCACATTCCAGGAACATATGACAATGCACATGGTGATAAAAGGAAGAAGTTGCTCGTGTCATAATCAGATGAGCATTCCAGAAAACGGAAGTTGTCGGAGAAATCACTTCCAATGAAACTTTAGCACCACAGCTGTAATAATGCAACGACAGCTGCGAGAGAGTTTTGTTGTCTCTTAAAACAATGGCATGGAACAATGTCTGAATGTGTTCTCATTTACATGATGAGGAATCATGTATATGAATCAGGAAGAGCTAGGTTCAACATCATCGCTGTACAGGACGTAGCAAACAGGTGGAAGAAAACAGGGAATCGCCTCACGGTCTATCATTGCTTATCAAAGGTACATAATGATGATGTTATGTACCTTTGATAAGCAATGATTCCTTTTATAATATATCTTAGATAGAATTCTGAACTTCTACTCAAATATAATTCACGCCTTCAGCCAATAAGTTTCCTGCCAACAAGATTCTACTCAAATAAGGCTCTTGCCATTTTTAAGGGTCCCATCCGGAAGTCCCAAAGCTTTTACACTACAGCTTTATGGAATAATGGCCATCGATGATTCATAGTCATTGAAAATAACCTCTGTTCAGTTAACGTGTAGCAATATCTATGCATGTCCCAGCAATGTTATGCTTTGCCCACAAGAAACTACAATTATGCAAAATGCATACCTATCGCAATCGCAATCTCAGAATAACTATTGTAGCAGAAGGCATTTACACACTCACGTGGGATCATTTCAAAAACAACCTAGATTCAGGGATTGACAACCGTGTCTGATTTGAATGACAATATTGACTGCTATATGCTATGTAAAACACAATATAGGCTGCATTTAGAATATTCATATTACCTTTCTCCATTCAGTGTCAGAAAGAAGGTCGTTGTCGAAATTGATGATACTTTCACTGAATTTGCTATTGCTAATTTGCATGCTAAGCAATGAAATAAGGTGTAAATATTTGTTTTTGTCATAAATTGCAAAAAAAATACTGTAAGACAATATAGTACTTATTATGCTCCAGCATATATGTAAAGAATGATCTGTGTAATTTTAAAATGCTAACAATTTCTAATAACTTGCTTAAAGTTTTAAATTTATAACAATATAAAGTCATATTTTTAATTGCGCTTAAAACTTAATAAAACGATAAAAAAAACAAAGATTACAGATCTGAATTTGTATCTTTTCCCTCTTTTCGTAAATAAATTTAGAATTACAGGAAAAGTTTTCATTAAGAATAATTTCATACAAATCAAATTCGCAGGCGGTAGGATTCGAACTAACTAAAAAAAATGCCAACGGATTTCCATCTTTTTTCCCTCTCTTAAGTACTTTTGAAGTAGAACCCCCATTATAGAATTACCTTGAAACCTTATTAGCCTTATTTAAAACACTTAAAGTCCTTGGATTCTTGAGAGAAAAATGGAAACAAAATATCAAGGCATGATAAAAATAAGTGAAAAATAAAATATCTTCTCGCTGGGTATTTCAGTCTAATTTTTTCCATTCCCAAATGCCATTTTTGCAAAAAAAATCATGTTTAAAAGAAAAATTCCTATATATAAGTTTTCTGTGAAGCCTCTTGATAGATTAATTGTTAGGCATCGAAGTTTACATTCTGAATAACACATTAACTTATTTAAAAATACTGAATTATTTTAGTGTTTAAGGTCGAATTTATATATAGTTTTGGTGTCTACAATTATTCACAAGAAAATCACAACTGTGTATGCGTTATTTTAATAAAAATTTATATTCATCAAATGCTGTTTTGACAAATGAATTTCCAACTCCAAGCATCATATGATCTGTATTCTTTTTAATTTACTATTCAAATTAAACTTATAGATTTAACTTAAGATTATCTTCAGACACATTTGCATATTACTCAAAAAAATGACTTCTTAAAAATTTTTTCAAAGATTAAAAAATTATCAAATCCTTTAACTTATTTTAACATTTTAGCATAAAACTTTTCTATTTGATGTGAAAATCGAAAACGTACATCGAAATAAATTTTTTTACTTTTTTAAACTTACACTCACTTAACATTAAAAATCATTTAATAAAATATGATAAAAAAGTTACTATTAATGTATTAAATAAATTCTGATATTTCCGTTTTATGTCTACTTTATTTTAACTTTTTTTTAACTTTTATATAATAATTTAAAAATATTTTCATAATTTTTTATCTTAAGCATTTTTTAGAAAGTATAAAAATTATAAATGTATTATGAAAAAAGTCTATATATTATAATAAATAATTCTAAGTTATTTTTGAGCAATAGATAGTCTTTGAATTTTTAAAAATTTACATTAGAACTAATTGTAAAAGTAATTTAAAGAGAAAGTGTGTGTGTGTGTGTGTGTAGTTTGCCAAGTGATAAAAATTTTAAGTAAGTTACTGAAATAGCAATTTTATTCGTAAAGTAATCATCATAATGATTAGATTAATAAAAAGAGTTGCAACATATACTTCAAAATTTGATACCAAAAGTACTTATTTTATCTAATTCCCACATTGTTTTTTCACATAAGAAATTTGTTTTTAAATTGGGTAAGATTGTGAATATTATAAATGAAACTTTAAATAAAACCCAACATAAAAGTGTCGAAACTCCGATTATTCCAGTGCATTTGCGTCACTTCTTTTCTCACTTCCTCGCCTGCTTTTTTTCATGAATTGAATTTCAAATCAATGAAACACAGGCAGCTGCATTTTTCTAATTATTATTTATTCAGTTTTTGTGGCTCCTTGAAATTTTTATTTTCATATTAGGATTCAATTAACTCTCAACCTCGGAAGTAAATGTGCACAATAAAAATAACAATCTCAGCTTGTTTCTATTAATAAAACAATTAAACCAATTATTATTATATTATAGCAAGTAAACCCTTCTTCATGTTAATTTCTTCATTAAGAATGTACGCAAAATTTTAGAGATTTTGTATATTACTATAAATAAATTTACTTTATTTCTTAAAAGAGTTTTTTTTAAATATTGAAAAATTATCAAATCCTTTCAATTATTTATTAATATTTTAGTATAAAGCCTTTCTGTTTGATGTGAGAATCGAAAACCTGCTTATAATTATATTATAATAACGAAATAAATTTTCACATTCAAACATTTACAAAGTAAAGATTTGTTCAATTGAATGTATTTATTTTTATAATAAAATAGGTCAATTTAAAATATATCACTTAGTGATCTCTATATTAAGTGACTAATTTCACTTATTATTGAAATTATTTAATGAATAAAATTTCAATTAAATGTTTTACTTAAATTATTACTAAAATTATTTACTGTGAACCTTATTGGAAATAAATTACTTACTCTCCTGAGCTTGTAGAACTGTAGTGCTATTAGAATTGAATGTACAGAAAACTTCATGTGACTTTATATCGATGCAATTTTTTTTAAGGCATGAGTACTTAATGTCCTGTAACCCTTACAATTGACTGAATAGGTTTTAAATAATAACATAATTTTCTTTTTTAGTTTTTTATTGGTTATATAACGTATTGATTGACAAACATAATAACTGAACACGGATTATTACTGACTAATAACACCATACGTTATATTTCCATGTCAGAACTTTAAGAAAAAATAAATATCTCCAAATTGTATTTTACAATCAATGAAAAACTTTCCAATATCATATAAAGTTCACAATTGACTAGTTTGATTAATTGTTTCAAAATTAGTTAAGTTTTGCAATGAATTGGAATTCAGCAAAATAAGGAATTCTGTGTGGGTTATTCAAAAATATCTGCCTTATGATTCGATAATTATTTCCCCTTAATCACCATATCTAGTGATTGCTTAGTTATGTGTCTAATGATAAACGTTGCAGTTAATAAAACTCTAATAACAATCTAGATTCGAGTCGATGTCAGTTGTAATTGTATTAAAAAAAATTCGGTCTCGTAAACAACTAATGAAGATTATTTATAAATTAAAGTTAATTGGAAGTCTCCCTCCTTTTTTAAAAACAATTGTCTATGTCTTTAAGTCTTTCGTCTAGAAGACTCATTACCTCAACTATTTATTAAAAATGAATAGTTACAAAGTATTGTTAATTGTTTTGCTGATGAATTAAAAATTTTCACTAGATATTTCTCATTTCGATTAAATATCTTTTCATTATAGAAGAAAAAAGTATACAGATAGTAGAAACGCTTTTATGAAACTCCAAACAAAAGACTAATCTTCCCCAAAACAGGAAAATGAGAAAAATTTTATTCGTCAGCGAACTATTAAACAATAAAAGACATCTTTGATCTTCATTCTTTCAAGTAGAAAGTTGGCAACGTTAGGAAAGTTTTAAAATATAAAATAGCAATCATGCAATAGTTCTGCAAGAATTATTTTCTTCACTTGTATCATTCGATGGGTCTTTTGGTTCCGAAGAGTAGCCTGCGAATGGATAATAATATTTGATTATTGCATGGTTACATTTTATAATGCTTAGAAATATTTATAGAAATACTTTAAATACTACAAATTTTAAATATTTAGCAAATACTAAAAAATTTTTAGTGACATAAAAATGTCCAAAGCATGCATCTTGAAGTAAGGGACAAAATTCCTACAAATTCAAAACTTATACCACAATCAAAAATTATGGAGTCTTCTGATTTCCTGTCTTATGAGAATAATGTATTATAAATATATTTCTCAAACTAATTTCTTCCTGTATGCACTTGTTCTGAAACAGAATATTTCTGAGAGCATTTTTCTGTCTCCATTACTCATTTTATAATACATTTGAAATCCACTTTAAACCATAGCCACTTCAAATGATATATTCGAAGATGTAAGAAAATAAGCTATTATGTGTGGAAAATGATGCCAAAAAGATAAAAGGAAAACAAACAAATTCTCTCTTTTCATGTATATACAAGTGAGATTAAAATTAAATAAAAATTGTTTTACTCCCTTTTTTGTTACCTTTTCATCTGTTTTTGGAATATTTTATTTGGTCCATTTAATGGAAATCAAGCCAGATTTTCCCTTATATTTGAGGAAAATATTTTTTCAACTTCGCATTTATTAAACTTACATAAAAGAACTTATGAATATTTTGCATTTAAATGGATAAATGGTATTCTATGACATGAATTTCTTCAAAAATGACTAAAAATTCTTAAAATTCTCGACTTGTGTCATTATTGTGAGAGACATGTTCTCGATGGAAGTTTAGATTTCCATACAGAACACTTATCTCACCCTGGAACATTATTATTAATATATGATACAATGTATAATACAAATCAATTATTAATATTGTTTTATAAGTAATATAATAAATATGTATATGCAATATGATTATGAATATAATTATTTAAGATTCTACTTTTCCGTTGTTGTTTCTGATGACACTTGGCAACTCCAAGCCCGCCTGTCAAAGTCTAGGCGAATGAAGTCAGAGAGAGAGCGTCTTCCGTTTTTGAATAGAGCAACCTTATATGAAGGTGAAAGTACGCCTTTTGGCTCATAGAGGGCAGCACCATCTTCTTTCTTCCAATTTAATTATTAAACCAGTGAAGATCTATAGCCTGGCTCCAGCCACCCCCAGAGGTATTAATTTGTAATGGGAATATGGAGGACATTGCAACCATGACATATTTTACGTGACCCAGTCGCCATTTGTGAACACGACGGATCTTCGGTAAAGCCGGGATTCGAACTCACCACCATTTGGTAACGAGAACGACGTCCTAATTAACCAGGCCACCGCGGCCCTAAAATTAGCGAGTATTAATGCCCTCAATATGTTTTATTAAACTAAAATTATGATTAACAAAACTTAATGATTCATATCTTACATAAATTAATATTAATTTTGTAGTTGACAATATATAACGTACAAATGCATTTGTAGAAACTATATTGAAACATACTGAGAAATGTTTATTTGAATGTGTTAACCAATGATAAATTCAGAAACTGGTATTTTATGGAATTGAGCTTTTAATGAAACAAATGAAATTTACTTACAATATAAAATAATTGATCCCACAGTCTAAATTCCCATCACCTAATAACAATGAATGAGCAATTTTCTTAATTTAGTGATGTTGTAGTTAGACTCGGTGATAATAGGAAAAACCGAGTTACCCAGGTTCTTAGAAATAGTGGAGATTAAATGAGAATATATTAGAATGACACAATTTAAATAATAATAATAATAATGTAATTTTATTGGACTACTATTTACATTTAAATATTTACAGTTTATATTTAAAGATTAAATATCTTATCAACATATAAAAGCATATTTATAAAACATTGTGCGGCCAGTGGGTCCTGAAGAAGAGATTAAAATGACTCACCCCCTTTGTGTAGCGAATTTCCCTTGGTAGGTCAGTACAGTTGCTGATACACTTTCTTTAGGCTCTCCTTTCATCATCGCATTGCTCCAGTATCACCCCGTCTGTTCCATGTCTCTCATTTGGGTAAGTCTGCTTCACCTCTCCACCAATTTCACTCTATCATCGGGGAACTATATTTCTATCTCATCGAATTCTTGGTTCTCCCATATCTAATCGGGGTCACATAGGTCTCAATCCATATCCCTCGTCGGAGGCTTAGCGTCTTCCTCGGTTCAACTCCTTTATTTTATTGTTGTTGTTGTAGTTCTATCATATCATCATCTGAGAATTCTGAAATCTGAATCAGAATCTGAATACTGAATCTGAATACTTCTCCATCTTCAACTCCTTAACTTTTATTGCACTCATATCTCCTCCCATTTTCTTCTATTGGATATTTTCTTGTATCTCATCGGTGTTAGGCTTCCAGGGAATGGTCAGAAATCTCCCCTCCAAAACCCTTGATTGGCCACACACAAACAAAAAGAGAATATTTTAATTTCATATGGACCACCCATACATCCCAAGGGGAAAAGGACCCTGGGATGGAAAACTGCAATAAACTTTAAGTGCATTTTTCGGGTGCCACTTTGAAATATATAGTTTTATTTCTTTATTACCCTTGTCTCTTTATATTACAATTTTTATGTTTCCTTTCTTTTATATTTTACAAAACTACTGCCGAGAGGAATTGTTACAGAATGTATTTACAGTAACATCTGTTTCCTCTGCGGCTCCTTTTATGTCGTTTGCACTACGACAAGTGAAACATAAATTCATTCAATTTCTCATCCAAAAACTTTTTCTTAGTATATAATTTGTGACACGAAATTTATAATTTATGTTGAGACTCTTGTCTAATATCTTTCATCTTCGATAATATATCTCGCTACTTATAATTGATTTTAGTACCTATCGATATATTTTCCAATTTAATTTATATCTTAATCGATCTTACACTATAAACACGAAAAATATTTGAGTGTTAAATTTCTCATTCATTATTAATGCTAAATTAGAATTTATTAAATTAATTCCTGGAAATCAATGTCTTATTTGCAGTTATTCTTTGAAATATATTATCTACATTTTAAAGCAATTACTAAGAATATCTCTACCTTCATTATAAAGTCAGTATCACAACAAAAAAGCAAATATATTTTAAACAACAAAATATAAAAACAAAACACTCCATTGTGAAATGAATTTATGAATAGAGGGAATATTTTTGTAATATTAATATTTTAATATTCATGACAAAAAATATCATTAATAATAAATATTTCATTCAACTCTTTTTCAAAATATTCCTTAAATGTAATTTAAACAAAATTATTCTTGATTTAATTGAATCAAATATTTATTGACACAGAAACCTGCTGCACCTTATAAAAATGATTTATTTCATTTTCAATAAAACATGAATTATTTTCCATCATAAATGTTCTTGAGATTTTTCTTCCTTTCTTGTGAAACAATGGCCCTTATTTTTAATTTTAATTGTTTTGGCAAAACTCATTAAACACAAAGAGTCTATAACAAAGAGTAACTCATTAAAGACAAAGAGCTTATGACAAAGACAAAGAATTTTAAACATAATTGATTAAGTGAATTTTGGAATAAATGGCGTACGATTGAAATGAAATGCATTTTTATTACAATAATACATAGAAAGGGAAAATGAATGTGTCTTTTTATTCATTCAAAATTTTATTTCAAAATTTGAATCATGAGGATTATTGAAGTGATTAGATATTATACAACTTCTATTCAGAGAAAAAATGCAGATAAGATGTTGTTAATGGATATTGCATTAAATAATTAGAAATATTTTATCCAATAACAGAATATGCATAGTAACATAAATCGTAAAATTTAAAAAAAAAAGGAGAAGAATGTAGTACAAATACTGAGGAATCTGAACAATCCGAGGAGCTTTTTTAAAAAATTACCATCATATATATCATGTTTCTCTGAAAATAAAACTTTTTGGCCCAAAAAAAATTTAACAGTGAAAATTATTGGACTTAGTCATAATTTTTGCTTTCCAGATGTGAAACAATGCATGAAATGCAGAAGATTTTGACATCTTTTATCTTTAATATAAAATATTTATCTGTAAAAATGGAATTCACATAAAAGTAAATCAGCATATGTATTCTTTAATGCGGTTGAATTTATTAAATTAAAACAAAAACATTGCTATTTTGATTTTAACATAATCATAAAGATATCATGATTTAACTTTTATATCAATACATATCTTTTCTGAGAATATAAGTTTAAATTTCCTTAATTTTAATATAAATTGATGCTTTTCAACTTGAGTTTTATATAATTATCAAACAATTCATTTTACCAATATTTTATTTTCAGGTGCATATTCTAGCAAATTTTGTAGGATATTTATCAAATGCATAGATTTTGAATAAACTCGTAGTTAGAGTCAGCGAGCAGTCGTGGCCGAGTGGTTAAGGCGATGGACTAGAAATCCATTGGGATATTCCCGCGTAGGTTCGAATCCTACCGGCTGCGAATTTGCTTTTATCTAAGCAACTTAATTTTGAAAAAATTTAAGAAATTCGGAAGTTCTTCCTGAGGACTGTAAAATGTACTAATTTAATTCTGTAATATTTGTCTTTTTTATCATCTTACTGGGTCTTAACAGCAACAACAAATGCTTTTACATTGCTATAAACTTAAAAATCGGGCAATTTTCTAGAACGTCTTAACGACATATTATTCTTTATTACATACGCTGAAATACAAAAATTGTTCTATATATATATATATATATATATATATATATATATATATATATATATATATATATATATACTGCTCAAAACAATTAAAGAATATTATGGTTTTAGGTGGATCTTGTGGCTGTAAACTTTTTAGCTGATTGATACTTGGTCGTCAGACGTAGTAGGTTATATGAGAATAAATTACACTGAAAAAAATTCTTTTTATTGTGTATTTGTGTACAAAAGGATAAAACACAATTTGTGCATATGAGAGAAAAGGAATAAGAAAAGGTGTTTTCTTCAGAAGAAATCATTTCCTTTATTTCCTCAAAATTTCGTTGCGGGCTTAGGACTATATTCGAATCCACATAATTTTTCCCGTAATAAAATAATAAAATTGGAAAATTAAACTTTGGATTTTTAAAATAAAGTTGGTAGTGAAGTGATTAAAACTTACCGTAAATAGTAAAACACTTTAAAATTGGTGACACTTGTTTTGAATTAACCTGTAAATATATTGTTTCGTTAAATTGAATTTTAATCACAAATTTTACATGTAATAATAATACTTGTTATAATTGAAAATAAACCATAATTTTTTAAGTTTAATAGTGAAATAGTATTTAATCAATATTTTAATATTATATTTTAACACAAATAGATGTTAAAATATTTTAATTATTCATAAAATATCAGATATCACTGAAAATACTTGTAACTATTTATATTTTAGATTAGTCATACTCCCCTAATTACACATTTCCTTTAAAATGATTTTATTTTTCAACTTCATTTAAAATAATACAAATAATTGTTGTCCCATTTAATTAAAAAAATCATACAGATTCTTTATGCGTTTTCATTAATTAAATATTACGATTAGTATGTATGAAAATTAAAGTAAGTCAGGCTTTCATTTTAAAACATATTAAGGTAATCTTCAAGCAGAATGATAAATGTAATTAAAGTAATGATTATGCAAGCAAATATTCTGAAATATTTTATTAATTTCCATTAGTTTACCTTCTTTGCTAAAAATATTAATTAAATATTATATTATTTTAAGCTTGAAAAATTATTTACAACTTGAAAGACTTAATTTTATTTAAATTTCTCCTTCAAGTAACATTAACCAATAATTACATAATTCAATTTAAAATAATTCATGTATTTTACCCAGGTTTTGATGATTTTGTCCAGTATAAAAATGTGTTTATGTAATACATTTTATTAATGAATTAGTATGTTTTATTTAAAGAAACCACTTATTTAATTTAAGGTTGTTTCCAACAAGATTTGCTATAAATGTATTTTATAGGCAAATTATTTAATCTTTTAATTTCCATACATTCTTCCTTATTATATTCGTGCTTTCAAAGATGTTTAGCTTAAACTCTCCTATTAAAATGTGATAAATTCCTATTTAAGTGCAAATAATGATGAATTTGATTCTTAATTAAAATTTTCAGCTAATTAAATATTGAAATTTTAAAACTATTTTATTATCATAAAATAAACCCAATTTCCATAATACTAATTTGTAAAATTTAAGATTATTTTTTTTTAGCACGCATAGTGTAAATCAATAATTCTTTGCAACAAAATAATGCTTTACATCATTTTAAGCATACTGACTAATATCTCTTAAAGAAAGGTAAAATATAATATGATTTGCATTATTACAAATTATTCATGTGTTAATGACATTCCTTTATTTATTCTATTAAATCACGATATTTAAAAATTCAGGATTTATTTGTGCTTGATTAATCAAAATATCTAAAATGCGCGTCTATGTTTAACTAATAAAGTACTGTAAAATTAATATCAAAAATCATTAGAAAAGTAATTAATACTTCTTTAAGTATTTTCATGCATTAAAATTCTAGATTAAATAGAATATTTTTTCAAAATTTAGAACATTAGATATTTTGCGATTTTTTAACTTACGTATCTTAAGTATAAATAATTATTATATAAAATTATTAAAACTGAAGTTCTAGGTCTAATTTTATAAACAATTTCAAACTTTAATTACTTAATCTATGCCTCAAATAGCTTTAAGAACTATTTTCTAAATTAAAAAATATTGAAAATGAAAATGACATTATTTATGCAAATTACTCTTACTGCTAGAAAAATAAATCCACAAAAACACTGTTTAATAAATACAATAATAGATAAGTACAATGAACATAATGGTAAATGTGAAAAGATAAATATTTATAGCATCAGCTAAACTGGGCAAAAACAAGTGACAGTAGGTCGAAAAGTTTTAATAACATTGTGATCAGATGTGACGATTTAAGGTTCACCTAAACCGTTTGGGTGAGTTAAGTCTTGGCGTCAGACAATATCACCTGACCAGATATGGGTGTTGTTTGACGTTGTTTGGGATATTTTATCAGAATAGTGGCTGTAGTAACTTCTACGACTAAATCTTGGTCATTACCATTCGGAGAAGCTGAATGGTAATGACCAAGACTTAGTAGAAAAAGATCTGCATACGTTGCAAGAATTTTAGGAAACGGTCCTTTGTTACTTTTAAGGAGCCAATAGTCATGTTCCAAAATACTTAATTTGGTAAAGATGATAAGATTTGGATAAGAGATAAACGATTAAATTATAAATTAAAACTTTATGTGATTTTGTATAAAAATAGAATTTTAATGTTTAAAATCTGTTTTTGTCTTATTCTAATAATGTTAATGATTGATTGATTAATTGAGTTTTAACCAGTAATATAACTTTTTTTCCTGGTTATCTATTGTTAAAAGCATAGTAACATTATCATTATTACTGAGCATATATTTATAAATACAAAATATATCATATTTTCACAGATCTAACCCTTAAGACAGTAAAATATTTTCAAAAAAGATTCAACGATGAATGGAAAGTTTACTGATATCATCTAAAATTCATTGTTTTTTTTAATGTTTCAAAATTAGAGAGATTTTGCGCTAAATTTGAATGTATTGATATTAGCAAAATGTAAAGTAATCAACGTTTATCTTAGAAAGTCTTTATTATGACTCGATTATTATCTCGAAAACATAGTGATTATTACCCTCTTAGTTAAATGCCTAAAGAATATACTTTAAAATGAATCGAGAAATAATTATCTGTTGGGGTTTTATTCACAACATCTGAATTTAGATTATTGACTTATGAATGAAGAATATTGGATATAATTTTTATATAACCAATAAAAGGACCGTTTCTAAAATATCGTCAAAAATGAATATTTATCACAAAATTTATTCCTAAAAGACTCATTTCCTTAAGGTTAAATATCGATATCATATACTTATTTCCTTTAGTCCTTCAAAATTCTCTCAAAATATTCTCCTTTTCGAATAAATCTCTTATTTTTTGTAGAAGCGTAAAGAATAAATAATAAATATATAAATTGAAAACAAAAATAATGACTAAATAAGAACTAGATTACCTGATCTGGGCCGTGGTGGCCTGGTTTGTTAGGGTGTCATTCTCGTAACAGGAAGGTAGTAAGTTCGAATCCCTGTATATCCGAAGATTCGTCGTGTTCACTAATGGCGAATAGGACACGTAAAATATATGTCGTGGTTGCAAAGTCCTCCACATTCCCACTCCAAATTAATACCTCTGGGTAATTCTATAGGTTACTATACCCAGGGGTATGCCGATGATATTGTCATACTCATCCTTGGTAAAGACTTTCACATAACTTGTTAACTGATGAAAAATGCTCTAAGTTATGTAGGCAAATGGTGTAAGGAAAGGAATCTGGACATAAATCCAAAGAAGACCAACCTTATACCATTCACAAGAAATATAAAAAGGGAGGGATTCTTTATTCCAAAACTTTTTGAGGTTGAAATCAACGTTGCTTCTGAGGGGAAATTTCTTGGCTTAATTCTGGACCAAAAACTCACCTGGAATAAACATGTTGACAACAAAATCAATCAGGCAGAAAAATGCATTATGACATGCAGACGCATGCTTGGTAAAAACTGGGGTCTACAGCCAAAAATGATGTTTTGGATGTACACAGCAGATGTTAGGCCTACATTTACATATGCATCTGTGATATGGTGGTGTAAGGTGGAACAGAAAACTGTGAAGGACAAGCTAGGAAGTCTGCAAAGAATGGCCTGCTTGTGTATCACAAGTGCAATGTCCACAGCACCTACCAGAGCACTAGAGGCAATTCTGGACCTGACTCCACTAGATATCTTCATATGCAGCACTGTCAGAATAACTGCATATAGAATGAAATTGCAATATCAGTGGTTTGATGAGCCCTCTTCTGGAGGCCATACTACTATTACCAAAAAAATCAACCACCCAACTCTCCAAATTCCTTCAGACAGCATGGAAAGGACATACGTGTTTGAAAGACCATTCGAGGTAGTTTTTCCTATCAGGGAAGAATGGAAAAACAGCACGATTGAAATAAAAAAGCAATGATCTTATCTGGTTTACTGATGGATTAAAAAAGGCAACCTCTCAGGACTGGGGGTCTGTGGCATGGCACCAAGATTCAGTCTTTATAAAGGGCTTGGGGAACATGCCACTGTTTTTCAGGCGGAGGTTCTTGCTATCACCAACTGTCTGAAGATAAATTTAAAGAAGGGCTACCAAGGTAAGCGTATTCTTATTTTCAGCGACAGTCAAGCTGCATTCATGGCTCTTTACTCATTCCAAATCAAATCAAAAATTTTAATGGAAGGTAAAAATCTCCTTAAGGAACTGGCAAATGGGAATAAAATTATTCTTATTTGGGTGCCAGGGCATATAGGAATAGAAGGTAATGAAAGAGTTGATGAACTTGCAAAACAGGGATCCTCTTTCAATCCAATAGGAATGGAACCCTTTTGTGGGATCAACATGAAGACTACAAGGAAGGCCATTCAAAAATGGGAAAAACAGGAGATGAACAAATTTTGGCGTGACTCTCCTGGACAAAAACATGCAAAAAGTATGATTTTCAACTCACCTGAGAAAATTGCATCTGAAATTCTTAGACTCGCAAGATTGAAGACTCAAACAATTGTAGGCTTCATTACTGGGCACTATCATTTCAGGAAACACCTTCATACAATGGGACTTTTTAAACAGGAACCAATTTGTAGGAAATATCACGCAGGGGTAGAATCAGCTCATCATATCCTATATGAGTATGATGCTCTTGCTCTTACAAGATTCACTACTCTAGGTAATCCATATTCTAAAGAGTTAAACCTAAACTCCATTGAGGGCCTATCAGACTTTATA
>JAPDSC010045051.1:0-23773 GCA_026290005.1 Latrodectus geometricus
ATAGATTGTTTTAAAATGTGATTTTTTTAATAGTTTAACAAATTAAAATCAACTTTATTAAATCTTAAAAATATAATTTCAAAATTGTAACTAAAACCGACAGATTCGAAGATAAAAATGAAGTTTAATCTCAATAAAATCATCAATTCATACAAAAGCGGACTGAAACATTTTTGATTAGAACATTCTTATGAGAAGAAAGACGGATGCAACTATTTCCTTCCTTCGATGTAGGAAGATAGCGAGATAATCTTCATGAAGGAGAAAAAAAATATAAACATGAAATTCAAGCATTTTATACAAAAAAAGGTCAAATTTATTATTGCAAAATTAACCTGGTCCACTGTTCTTCATAAAAATGATTATAGGGGGTATCTTTAAATTAGAGAACATTCAGACTTTTTTTTAAGTAAAAAAAATAACAATTTTACGTGGGTTTTTTCCTTTACTAAGCAACTAGTGGATTTCGACACAGGCAATATTTTTTTTCTGATTTTAGGTTTGGTTGCGCAAATCTTAGGGAATGTGGATGAACGAGAGGCAAGGGGTGAACGAGGGCTGCTGTCATGTCAAACTCTTTCTAAACCAAAAAGATGTTGGTCGAGATTAACACGACAGAAAGGGAACGCGCAATAGTACGACTAAAGAAAGAATTCCAACTAGATACAGTCCTAAAAATTTTAGAATAATAAAATATCAATGATGCACGCTTTAGAACACACAGGAATTTTCAAGTTAACATTTAAGTTAATTTTAAAAATGTTGAATAAATACGAAATATAAAGATGCAACATATTCTCTGATTTGTTTAAAAGAATTTTACGAGTATATCAATTAAATTTTTTTACCAAGAAAATAATATTTTAATAATATAAATTACAGTTTTTCATAAAGCTTTGGAATTAAAAATAATGGCAACTTAGCCAAAAAAAGATAAGAATTGATATCACGAAAAGATTTTAAACACGTGGTGAATTTTCTGTAAAACTGATAATTTCTCTCGCCAAGATTTCAAATAAAGAATCATTCCTTTTTATTATAGTTCTGTATATTTGGAAAAAAGGTAAAATAGAAAATTTTCTCACAATTAAAAATTCTTGAACATAAAATATTCAAATTGCCAATGAAAGAGACAAATACACTATGCTACTTTGACATTTATGATCAGCATTATTATTAGTTAAGAACAGTGAATATAAAACCTTAAAATTACTTTTAACTATATAAATATATTAACCGTTTTTTTTTTTTTTTACATCTTTGGGCATCATAATTAACAAGATGTTTTTTTATTCCCCAGAATTTACATTTCTATTTTTAAAAGCGCAGTACTTTTCTCTTATACATAGTACTTTTTACTGATACTTTATTCAAAAATACGAAAAGTTAATAATTTTTAAATATAATTTATTAATATAATTTTATAAATTATAAATTAGGTTTGACTCCATTCATGGCTGAATAATATGAAATTTAATGTTTTGTGAAGTCTCATCTTTGTGCGATACTTAAAAAAAGGGCCCTATCAACGATAAATTCTCCTGAAAGACAGGATCTGGTACATAATCAAATGTTCTGATTATTAAAACAATTACTACATCAAGCGTTGGCAACCCACGGCTTTTGTGCCAAATCTGGCACCCGACAGAATTTTCTCTGTGTGTGGCACTCTATATCATTTTACAATCACCAGATTGAAGTTTAATCACTCCGATTTTCCATACAGCAATGCAATTTTGTGTGACGAAATATTTATTAACATTTGCTAAAAAAGACAATTACTATTATAATTTTTCTTTTCTTTATCACTTTTTCTTGGCTTTAAGAATATATGAGTTGTTAAAACTGAATGTAAGCATTAATATGAAAGAAAAATAAAATTTACAAGAAATTCTTGATAATAACTGTAACGATAAATCGATAGATATTTTAAATTGGTGGATGTAATATTTCCGGAGGGATTTAATTGCTTGATGAAAATTGCATGTGCTCTTCTTTCAGTGAAGCTTGATGGAGTGGTAGAAGCGTTTCCGAAGTACAGGCGAGGTTCGATCTTCGGGGTGGACAAGGTCAACTCATATTTTCATGCCTGCAGTGGGTCAATAAGAGTTGAGAACCAATTTTGCTAGGAAACTAAACACTGGAGGTTTCGCGTTAAGTGAGAGGAGCCACCTAACTAGGACACTTACTTTTTACTCAAGGGCTTTTGGTAAATAAAACAGATATGGACACTATAAGCCTTCTTCGCCCCATAAGAGCGGTCCTGTCATTGAGTTTAGTTTGTTTCAGTTTGTTTTTACATCTGTGTGAACAAATCTTTGCTCAATAAAAATATTTGAAATGCAAAAAGGAGTTGTTAAACAATTGAATGTAAAGAAACCATTATCAATTTGAAAATGAAAAAAAAAAAAATTAATTATGGCTGATATTGCCATATTTAATACTGGTGCTGGGATAAGGTTTGCATTCAAACTTTAATTTTTCATTTAACTATATTGGAAAAATATTTAAATTTTATGTTTTTATTTTAATAAAATATTCGAAAGATACACAAGTACATGATATATGTATAATTTTTTTTATTTATGCTGAATAAATAATTATATTTTAAGGTATTTATGTCGATAAATCTGTAGTATACATAATTAACTTCAAAAGTACAATAAAATTCAGAATTTAAATTTTTGATCTCTATTTCTTGATTCTGCTTAGAAAGTTGTACTGCTTCAAGTATTTTCTATAAGAGCGAAACCATGAACCATGGTAACTGGATTGGCACACCATAGATATAAACTAGCTTAGCTTTGTGTATCACACAAATGCACCCTCACATTACAATTCATACAAATTTATATACATAAATCAATTTATTTTTTAATTTATGTATTCTTAATTTATTGTATTTGGCCTTAGGAAGTAAAAAATTTATGAATTGAAGAAAAACTAGAAATAATTAAGTAAAATTCATGCTACTTGGCTTCTAAATCTATAACAATTAAGAATGATATTTTTTTAAAATTTGTCTTCCTTATATAATGAAGAAAAATATATATGTCCTATGTATAAAGAAATTTTTTTAAAAATATCTTTAATAAAGTTTTGAGAAGAAGTTTTAATTTCAAGTTTGAAAGAGGAAACTTCCTTGATATTTATAAGTAAAATATAAAAACTTAAACTTTGTTTTGTTTGTAGCATAACAGTTATTTTTCTACATAAGAATTAATTAGACCAAGACCTGCCCAGTTTAAAGCGGACTCTGACCATTACAAACATCATGTCTCATGTGGATTTGGTTTGCTTTTGCACACATTAAATGATCTATAATATTATTATAAGTAATATATATTTAATTAATTATTGTGTGCAATATAATTATTTATCAAGTGCAATAATATTATAAATAATCAATATCCTAAAATTTCTCAAAAGAAATGATATTATATATAATATATAATAGGAGTACTTCACATAAAATAGATGAATGATCTCTGAAAAAAATTACAGTAGAAAATATTATAACAACTTAATATTTTCTATTAGTTCAATCAAATGAAGTTGTCCATAATTTTAATTGTGTTAAAAGTGTGGGTATATATACCTTGTAAATTTAAGATAATAAAAAGTATATTTCATCTTATCTTTTATATATAAATGCTTATTCAATAAAATTTTAATTAATTGTAATAAACTCTTGCAAAACCAAGATTATAAAAAAAGCAATTTTATCACAGCAACATATATAACGTTTTTAGTAATTAAACTAAGAAATGAGTATATTATATTTAATGGATTTCAATATGGAATAACGGGATTCTTTAAATACAGATATAGAAGTTGTTTTCCAAAGTAATAATGAATTTTCAAAAGTTACTATGTCATTATATATAAAAACATTTTCAAAATCCATTGTGTATAAGTGTAAATGCATATGTATAACATTTCCCCTTCATTTTGAGTTTTATAAAAATAATAATTTATTTAATGACAAAATCAATAGTTACTGTAATAATATGTATTTGATATTAATAGCATGAGAAAAATTACAATGGAATATCATATATTAATATATTTTATTTGCAATTATTAACAACTGGTTAATGTAAGCAAAACTTTACTATAGTAATAAATATATATTAATAAAATTATATATTTGTCTAGAAATCTAAAAGTTATTCACAAACAATTACTTACCATGGTATTTTTCTGTTACCAAGACCAAATTTATCTACTTTTCATTGATTAAAATTTCTAATTTTTCGGAATATATATATATTATGATTTCTACATTTTTTTCAATGTAATCATAGTATAAATATTTTTAGATTATTTTCATACTTTAATTTTTTCATCAAATACTAAGAATTTAGAAATATCTTTATCTGCTCATGATAACAGAAAAATATATCTACCTTCTAATTAACAAATAAGATGCTGCGTACAAATACTCGTAAAGTACAATTTAGTTCTTTTATAAGAAAATTAATATATGTAATGTACAATTTCATATTTAAGGATAAGTGTAATATAAAAGTTAGAGTTCTTGAAATGTATACAATTGCTTAAAAATATATATTACTATACAACGAATAAAAGACACAAACTGCAATATGTACAGGATTGTTACAATAAATATCAGATGGAAAATATTTGACACTTTTTACAGCAGTGAAGGTTAAAAAATTTTGATTATAGCTTCAAACAAGTTATAACTTCACACTTTCTACAAATACAGCATTTTGTTTTGAGACATTTAATTGCGGTATATTATTTTATATTATATTACAAAAAATTACCTATTATTTTACAAAAAATTTTAATTTGAACAAAATAATAAATTATTGGACTTATTATACTAAATAATATCAGACTAAAATACTGAAATTTTTTACTTCTGTTGTAATAATTAGGTCAATACAGCAAAATAAAAAAAAGTAATTTTTAATATCTTTTTTTAATTTTTAATATCATATGAATTTATAATTTGTGTTCATGACTCAAGATCGATGACAGATGTGAGAGTAGATTTTCCTACTTAATCATTTAAATATGTTTATTAATATTTTTATTATTTGAATTATTTATATTTATTAAAATTTGAATTATTATGTTTTTAAAATGTTACACCAATATTTAAAATATTTAAGTAGATAAGATCAAAGTATAAAGATTGCATTAGGTGAAGTTCGGAAATTTTAACTCGTTGTTGGTAAACGATTTTAAGTGATTAGGACAAAATAAGAAATAAATTATTCACATTTATAATTTTTAAATACCAGCAATTCACTCCTGTTTTTGGATTAATTTAATAGTGAAAACTCAAATACTGACAAATTTGATTACTTTTAATCAGATACAAGAGTAAAAATTTTTTATTTCAAATGATCGTAAATATTTCACGGTGTAGACATTTAAAAATTATCATGACTTACTAAGCTCCAAGATATTAATTCATCACAAGATGCATCAGTTACTAATTTCCAAAGTTTTGTCAAAAATGCCGGGACGTGTGTCGTTGTCCCATATTCAATTGTGCGCATGATGAGATGATAAAAAATCTGAGAAAAATGTACGATTATATTTAAGCAGTCACATCAAATAAATATTATATTCTCTTGTAACACAGCTTATCACAGAAAAAGAGCGAAGAAATAACTAATTATTAAACACTCGAATAATTCACATTGGATAAAGTGAACGAGTCAGCTTCAGAGTTAGAGTGAATTTGACGATTTCAATCGAAAACAGAAGTGTCAAAGAGTCACGGCACGGCTACTTTAAAAACATTACGCAATACCTTTTCGTCACGTATCTTCTTCTCTAAAAGTCAATATATTAATTTATTCTCAATGATTGAAAAATAATATACTTGGATGATTTATGTACCAAATCAATTATATTGAAGTTTATTTGAAAATAATTATTTAATTTTATTTTAAATATGATTTCTCGTTTAAATGTTATAAAGTAAGCCTCAAATTTAGACTCAGTTACAAAATATTAACTGTCAAATTAACTTCTAATTGTATTGTCAACAAATCACTCGGTTAGCCATGTGCATGAGCATTTGATTTTAAAATTATTATAAATAAGTTTAAAGAATGCTTATTTCTTATATATTTTTCTAATAATAATCGGTTTATTTTTAGTTAAATAAATTCTCATATTTTGTGCTGGAAGTTATTTATTTTTGTATTCTAGAGCAGTTTTTCTTTAAATCAATATCATGAAGGAAAAAGAAAGTGACAAAAAGTACCCTGAAAATGAAACATCTGATAGCGATTCTAGTGCATATTCCGATTTAGATGAAGAATCAGGAGGAGAAGATACAGAGAGTGATGATTATGTAAGTCGTTTTTTTAATGTAATTACAAATGTTTTAAAGTTGAATACTATAATATAAAAATATCTAATGTTGCTCAGTGATCAAGGAAAAATTAATATAATTATTATAAAATTAATGCAGCTTAATATGTCATGTTAGTAAAAGTTAATACTTTCATGTCATTTTTTTGTCTCATTTTTGGTGTCCATAAAAATAATGAAAGTTCGTTTTAAAGCATAAGTCGTTGATATTAAAATAATTTAAAGTGCAGTATAGTAAATATTTATACCCTTAACCACTTAACCCAATTTTCTCGCAAATCATCTGGTAACTCTTCGTCTCAATCACAGCCTATTTCCTAAATTTCCTGTAGTAACAACTTAATTCGAACAACAAATGGTGAAATCAAGCCCATAGAATTGAAAATCTGTGCTGCAGTTTGCAGAAGACATCTTTTACTATTTCGCAATGTTTCCCACGAGTCAAACAAATCTCTAACCTCTAACGACCACTTATCTTTCACAGGACACCAATTCAAACCCAAAACCTTCAACTGCTGAACACCCACTATCTCTCCATCACTAAATCCTTTTTCCTTCCATAGTTTCCCTAACTCTTTACTATTAGACCTTAATTTTCTTAAATTAAATCCACCACTCTTTAATATCCTTACAGCATCCGACAACAACTCAAACGACTCACTAACATCACGTCCACCGAAAAATAAATCATCCACATACAGTGCTTCATTTAAAATTTCAAATGTCTTAGGTTTGCTATTTTCAAAATTTTTAATATGATGTTTCATAGTAGCACTCAAAATAAAAGGAGAAATTTTACAATCGAAAGGCAATCTTTTAATTCTTATGACACTATAATCTTGATTAGGATTATCCAAATACCAAAGAAATTTTAAGAATTTTCTATCTCTTTCAAAAATTCTAATCATTAAAAATGCTTTCTCTATGTCAGCATTAAACGCTATTTTGTTTTTGCCAAAATTTAGAATAACATCAAGAATATTGAGATTTAAATTTGGGCCAGTTTCTAAACATTCATTCAAAGACAAATTATTTTTCAATTTTGAGCTACAATTAAACACTATCCGAACTTTTATTGTTTGCTTATCTTCTTTAACAACCGCTCTATGTAGCATAAAATACTCCCGTTGATCCCTCTCACATTCTTCAATAATCCCATTTTTTAATTGATCATTAATAATTTCTTTATACTCATTAGCAACCCAATTGTTTTTTGTAAAACTCTTTTCCAACTCATCAAATCTTTTCGCCAAAAAGAAATTATTTTCCAAACTTACACAATAAATCAGTTTCATATCTTCCATTGACAAATTTTAAATTTCTTTCAAATTGGTCTATTAAAGCTTTGTCCACTGTCTTTAATTCCTAAAGTATCTAGATCCCATAAGACTTAAACATCGAAAGTAGCTACACAAAAATTAGCCGACACTAAATCTCTAACAATAGATTTATAACTTTCTTAACTTCCTTGTAATGCAAATCCAAAAATAGTAGGTACACAGGTAATTGCATCATTTATCCTTTCGAAAGAATTTGTTTTTATAACCTGCCAAAACACATCAGCCCCAAGAAGAATTTCAATATTTATATTACTCTCACAACAGTCCGCTAAAGGCAACCTACACTTATTCATTATATTTTGTGCCTCTACATTCAGAATCGGAACACTTGCCCATGTTAGAGAGAGAATAACACTTCAATTTGAATAAATTGATTAGGATTGTGCTTATCAGTTAATTTTAATACTATAACTTGATATGTTTTCTCAATAGGGTTCACTGAACCAAAAGAAAAAACAGACAATTTTTCCTCTCTGATTGATTTTAATTTTAAACAATCTGCTTCAAATTTAGTACACCAACTACGTTCGGATCCATTATCACAGAAAGTCCTCGCTAATTTATTTATTTTAGCCTTACTATCCAGACTACTTGCATAAGCACTGCAAGTCAGCAATAGCGCAGCTGTCGTTTGTGACCTTGACGCAGAGGAATTAGACTGAGTGGTGTCAACCCTTACTTTAATTGGAGCAGTTTTGTTTTCTCGCTTAAAATGAATAATTTTATTATGTGATTTTGAACAAATGTAACAGTTCTTATATTTGCAATGCATAGCACTGCAATCTGGAGAAAAACACTTATGACACAGATTATTTTTCTTTACGTAATTAACACAATCATTTACTGATAATTTTTTGAAACTGGGACAAAAATATAAAGTAATTTTTTGAAACTGGGACAAAAATATAAAGTATGAGTTTCATCTGAATTACACAAGATGCATTTATGATTTTTTACTCCAGACAGATATATATTTGAAACACTTTTCAAATTGTAATTTCGATATTTATTCTCATAATTACTCTCACCTCTCTTATTAACTGAAAACGATTTGGTAAATGCAGATTCTGGTTTTTGTTTATCCTTCAAAGTCAAATGTATATCATATTCTCTACCTAAGTTCAGAGGTTCGAACCACGATTCGCCCTGTTTAACAGCTATATGCATCTTAAGATCCCGATCAAGTTCACTGAAAATTTTATCTGATACCATAAGCTCGCATAACAATTTAAAATTATTCACATTTCTTAATTGGCAATAATACTCGAAATTTATACTCAATCTGGAGGCAAATTGTACAAAATTTTCAGAATGCGATTTATGAACAGACCGAAAATAATCCAAACATTCCGGGGATGGCTGAAACTCTCGTAAAATAATAGATTTAAGTTTATCATAATTATTAATATCTTCCTCCTTTACATAAAACATTATATTAGTAACTTTTTCCCCCAAAATATTTAACAAAATTTCGGCTTTGAAATCTTCCAGAACGTTTTTCGTTCTGAAAGCTTTTTCAATGGATTAAAAAAAAGATTTAATGACTCAGCTTTAATTGATATTGCAATAGTTAATGTTTTTACACTTTTTATTAAATTCTCTATGTTTCGATTTGAAAAATCTGTTTCAAACTTGTCACTTTAAGGTGTTTCTTTTCTAATATTAGCTAACTCTAATTCCGCTTGAATCTGAGATAGTTTTATTTTCTCTAGCTCTAGCTTAATTTCACTTTCAGATTTTTCTCGTTCACTTTCAGACTTTTCACTCTCAGATTTTATTTTCTTATCCTCAAGAATATTATTAATCACACTTTGCACAAATTCATTATCACTTTTATAGATATCTGAATTTTCAATCAAATTCTTTAAATCAATAATTTTTGCACTACTTTGCACATTTAAGCCTAACTCTTCTGCTACAAGTTTTAACTTGTCTTTTTTTAACGATTTAATATTACTTATTTTAACACAAAGAGCAACCCGAGAACAAATCAACAATAAAAATACAAAAATTATTAATACAAATATCACTTCAAATTCAACCAATTAACTATCACAATTTCACAAATGGAAACAAAATTACTACTCACCACAATCCTTAAACATAAACTGAAACTATCGAATACATCACACACTACTCAAAATCAACACGGGTGACTTTTACCTACACCTGACCCTTTACCTACCCCACTTCTGGCACCAAAAAATGTACCCTCCATCGTAGCGTTAGGAGGTTAGAAATGCATGAACAACACACCAAAATCAATACTCCAATTTACTTTTCGCATTCGCCCTCATCTTTTATTATATGCAACGACTATTTACAGCTTCCAAACCAGGATATATGTTAGCCAGTGGCAACAAAAACATAGCGCCATCTCTTGACACTAATTATTATTACTAGGAATTGTAACAGTTTGCATTAGTTAAATAAACCATGATATATAGAAGCCTGTGAGTTGCCAAACCTCGATTTCACACCAATCTATCAAATCTAGGAATTGAACTTAAAGCATTGACAGTGAAGCTAATTGCCCCTTTCAATGGACTTGGTTTAGCTGGTTAATGTACAGAAATTTTTGTCAAAGTTAATTCAGGATAGCCACAGCTAACGGGTTAATAAAACTTGCACATCAGACTGGCTGTGATATCATTTTTCCTGGAACATTATTGCAAACATAAATTGACAAGTAGATTGCACTTAGAATATAATTTTTTTAGAATGACAACAAACCACAATCACTCTTTGCAAAAGAAAATTTTAATATTTGCTCTTAAGTCATTGATTATATTCTGATGCATATCCTGCAAGACAAAAGTTAGATTAGAAAGAAAATTTTTACATAAATTGCTTTACAAAAATTGAGATTTTAACATTTGTAGATGAGAATTAAAATTATTATATCTAAGACCAGAGGCTAGTTTGTTAAAGTGTAAGTTGAATTAAATTAAAATTTATAAAAATAATCATTTTTTGAATAAATTTTAATAAAAATGCTAACAATTCACCTAAATTCATTTGCCAGAATTTCATTAATCAAGGAAGACTAAAAATTCTGTGAAAAAAAAAGTTCTAAAGTCTTCCATCATCCTACTATTGATCAAAATTCTATTTCATTTGTGCAATTTGCATTCCAATTTTAAAGCACAATATCTATCTCAAGAAGGTGAACAGTGATTTTTTGATTTATAGAAAGGATTTGAAAGAACCATGCACTATTGTTATGAACAGTGCAAACTTTCCTATATTGCTTATAAAAAATTTATTAAAATTTTACAATTTGATTTGATCTCCAGTTATTATGACAAGTGCTGTATAGTTTTATTGCAAATCTAAATTGCATGATTTTGCACAGTCTTGGACTTTCAAATTTGTAATCTCACTTAATTTTTGACTTTGAACACCTCTCTTTTACTTCATTGCCTTATTTCCAAATTTAAATTTTGCAATCTCACACAATTTTTGATTTTGAAAATTTCATCTTAAAAAGTTTTATAACCAAATTCTAATTAAATAACTAAGACGAATGCAGAAATGTTTTAGAACTAAATACTAGAAAATTAATTTCACGCAAATCATATAAGTGTTTAATACATAGCAAATTTAGAATAATTGAAAATCAATATGACTGTTTGCTTAATCAATGATATATACACTAATTTTTGTTATTTCCTATTAATTAATCAAGCAACAAATACTTCCTTTTGCAGTTAATTTCAGGTAGCTCTGATGACGAAGATACTCAAATTCAAAATGGAGATTTAAAGAAAATTAACAAAAAGGAAACACAGCAGGTAATTTTTTTTCAATTTTCTTACAAATATATTAAAAATTTTACCTGTTATTATTGCAGAATTTTAAAAACATTTCCTAGAACTTAAAATTATAAAATTGTTTATTTTTATCAATAGTTTTTAAAGAGTATATTTAAGATTAATTTTTTTTAAGTTTTAATTTATCTTTTACATTGTTGAATTTATTGCTGCTAGAAAATATGTAGTAATTACAAATATATGATTTTTTAGAATGGTTATATACAACTATTATATTATATAATTAATGTTATATTAAAATATATGTTTGAAATTTAAACTAATTTCTGAAGTAATAGCTTTACATTTTATGTATATATTTTAGGGTTAGTACTTGATAGTCGTTTTTAATGATATATAAGCTTAACGTATTCATGATGATATTTATTTTATTGTGTTTCAACTCATATTTTTTTATTCAATGAATTACAATTTTAATATTTTAGAATATTTCCCATTCTTTTGATGATACAAAAATGAAAAAAGGTCAGAAGTCTAAAAAGAAAAGCAGGAATCAATCAAATGAGGTAATTTAATCAATTGCAGTATAAAAAATATTAAAAAATTTTTTAAGAGTATTTTGTCTTAAAATTGGTTTCTGTTGGATAACTTAAAAATTATTCAAATGTAAATATTTTTTATAGATGTTCTTGTGAAAAACTTTGTGTATTTTGTCTTTATCTTTGTCTTCTAATGTAAATTTAATACCTTCTTTTATTGAAAATAAATTTATTTAAATATATTTAAATAAAAAAGGGAAAAACTTCCCAAAGCTATATTTTTCTGGAAAACATTTATAAATCTTTTTAGTTTTAATAGAGAATATTAATTATTTGCCGACTAAATATGTGTGTCAAATAATAGGTTGTAACTGTTGTTATGCAACAATTTTGTAAGTTTTATATTCCATTATTATTCTTTACCCAATTTTTGTACTGCTTGACTGATTAGTGACATTTATTTCAATCTTGAGTGGAAGTTCAGGCATTATTTTTAATAGATTTGGTGTCTTAGTTAGAGGGAAATATTTATGGTAAATAGGAATAGATAAAAGATGCAAGAGCTATATTTTTAACTGCTTTGAGTGAGAAAATATTGGAAAATTAACTTGTACTGTTTTAAAATTGGAATAAGTTATTCAAAACTTTAAAATTTAATAGAAGGCAAAACTTTGTCAAATTTTTAAATAGTTTTAGCTGTTTTTCTTAATTTGAAATTCTTTTGAAAATAAAAACTTACAAAAACTTAAATAATTAAAACATATAAACAATATTTGACAAAAAAATGTGTGCTTAATTAAATTGCAATTTATTTATTTTTAAAATTATATAAACACTTTATTTTAATCTTTTTCTCTTTTTATTCTTTAAAAAACATCTAAAATGAATATTTAAATTATATAATGTTTCTTCAAATTATCTATCATTATTTATTCTCTCTCCATGAAATATTATTTTATGGAAGTATCTTATTTATGTGTACATACATGCTTATAATGTAATGTGCCCTTTTTTTTTATTACAGATTGATTCTGAAGATGACGAAAATAATGATGTAAATATTAAAACAGACAATGAAATTCAAATAAATGAAGTAATTTCACTCTTTTTGTATAGAAAACATATTTTCTCTTTTAAAAATTTATTGGAATTTAGATCTTTTAAAATTCATTTCGTATAAAAGAATTGTGTTATTTGATTTTAATGTTGTTTAATTATAATGTGTTCAAAGAACCTATTTATTTATGTTATTAAATATAGGCACTGATTTTTTTTCTATATTAAATATCAAGTTGAAATTGGTGAAACATACAAAAAATTACTTTTTAAAATACTATTTCTCTTTCTCTGGAATGTTTGTCATATATTTAATATTAGTTAAGTTATATTATAGATGATTTGATTTGTTGTATTTTTTTTAGATTGTAATTGGAGTGACCTTTGATTTTTTAAATTATATATACATATTTCCTTAAATGAGTCACATAATTTACTAATGCTATTTAATTATTTATTAATTTTCTTCTAAAACACATTATAAATGAAAATTGTTTTGAAAAAATCTTCATAATATTAATTGTGAAATGCAGTCTAAGCATGTTATTAATTTAAGCAACAAAGTGTTTTATTTTTATGATTATTAATATTTTTAATTCTACAGGTTGTTGAGGATGAATATAATCAAGATACTTCTGATGAAGAGGTAATAATTTCATATTTGGAAATATGTAATGTTTTCTTCAATTTTATTTCTAAGCAGTAGAGTCATGCATTAACAATTAATGACTGTAATTCATTGTATTGTTTACTTATCTATAATTATGTATGCTTTATTTTAATCCTTTGTGGTGTCATATGCTTTAGGATTTGTACAATCTGAAGTTCTTAAGTGCATTTTAAGAAAATTCGTTTTCAAGACAATATTTAAAGATTTCTGAGAAGATCAATTAAATTAATTTCCTTAAAAAGATTTTCCGGAGAAGTTATTATTAAGCTTAAATGTTGTATTACATTTTTGTATTTGAAATAATGTTTTAAATTAAATGATATTATTCTATTTTTGATGATGGAAATCAAATTAAACAATAGAGGTGGAAATTGAAAAAAATAAAAATAAAATAAAAATAAAAAAAAATAGTAATTTTAAATCATTCTTCTAATTTTTGGTTTTTCTTTATTAAGTAAAAAAAAATTTAAGTATGACATGGATTTATCATATTTTATCTATATAAATCTTTGTATTTACTTTATCTGTCATTTTTGTTAAGTTTCAATTCTTTACAGCTTATTGGATTTTTTTTTAAATAACAATTTGTGTTATTTAGTAATGTCTATAATTTCATATGATCATAAAATTGTAATGGTTAAAAAATAAATTCATGTTTTATGCTTACATTTACTTCAATGTACATTGGTTATTAAAGTATTTGTTAGTGTAAGTATGTTGCTGACTCATTAAATTTTTAAACTCTATAGCTTTGATTTATTATTTGTCATTGTAAAATTAGGTTCATATTTTGATACTGATTAAATATTGTTAATTAGGATATAAGAAATACAGTTGGTAATATACCAATGAAATGGTATGATGATTTCCCTCATATTGGTTATGATGTCAGCGGTAAGAAAATTATGAAACCTGCAACAACAGATGAAATTGATGAATTTTTAAGTAAAATTGATGATCCAAACTATTGGTAAGTGCTAACTTTAATTATAAATTGTTTATTTAATTTGTTTATTAACATTGTACTAAAGAGTGTGTAATGTACACTCCATTATTTCATTATTTAAAGAATAAAAACTATTAATGTCTCATTGTTCATATTCTCCTAATTTGATGCTGAATGACTTTTTCTTGTTTCCTTATGTTAAACAAAAATGCGTGGGCAACAATTTTCATTTCCTCAGAAGCTTTGATACCTACCAAAACTATGTTTCTGAGATATTTACTTTATTTTTGGAAAAAATGTGTTTAAAAAAATTTGGTTTGAATAGATGGAAATGTGTATAAATCTTAAAGGTGAATATTTTGAAAAGCAAATAAAAGTTTGTTTCCAAAAAATTCTTCCTACTCTTTGTAAGAACTAAAAGGAAATCCTTGTGTTTATTTTTTGTAGTTATGTACTGGAAATAAATAAATGTTATAATGTTATTCAAGTTCATATAGAATCAATATCACATTTAAAGAATTTAAATCTTTTAAATATTGAGCCAGCAGCCAAATGTTTAGCACTCTAGTCTTTGGTTTAACAGCTTGTGGGTTTGAGTTTTACTCAAGCTTGGTATTTGTGGTTGTTCAGAATCCACTTTGAGCTATAGATCCTGGTTTAATTAGCCCCCATGTCAAAAAATTATTCTTGTTTAATAAACTAAATTAAACTAAAACTTGTAAATAGTTTAAGAGTTATATAGTTTTGAATTATTATATTAATATCTTAAATTTTAATTATACTTTTTTTATTAAAGGCGAACAGTTAAAAATAAGATGACCGGAGAAAAAGTTGTTTTAACAGATGAAGATATAGAGATCATTCAACGAATCCAATCTGGCAAATACCCTACAGGAGATGTTAAATATGAGGTAATGTTTCACATTGGAAAGAAAGTTTTTTGTAAAATATTATCGAAATCATTTAAATCATTTTTGAAATAGATTTTACCATAAGATACAAATAATTTGTATGAAGAACATGCTATGAAACTTTTATAGAAAACCTAAAACATTTATAATTTCATTGAATGAACTAGATTTAAATTATATCAAATTTTATATTTATTATTTTTAACTAATGTAATTATTTGATTGATGATAATCATAATTTTTTATGTTTATTAAGTTTCTTAAAATTTGAAGAAATATTTTTAATTTGTATTGTTGAAAGTTATTTTATTATTGACATATTGATGTTTCTTGATTATAATTTTTTAAATCATAATAATTTTGAGATTCTAAAAATGTTAATTTTTTCTTAGGTTAATGCTTATTTTGTTGAAAATATTTTTACAGCATAAAAACTTTAGTTAAAAAATATCATTTGTAATTGAAATTTTATTTTTAATCAGAAAAGTTTGGTTTCATGTCTGTTTGTCTTGATGACTATTTTATAATTTTTCTTTATTAGCCATTTGAAGATTTCTTTACTTATGAAACAATGAAACACCCAGTCACTGCCCATCCTCCTCACAAAAGAAGTTTCATACCTTCCAAAATTGAAAAAGAAAAGGTATATAGACATATTTTGATATTTTAGTGTTTGTAAAATGCTTATAATAATTTAAACCATAATAGTTTTGTAACTAAAGAAAACATGTTTTCATTGTTTCTTATTGTATAGGTATCTAAACTTGTGTATGCTATAAAAATGGGATGGATTAAACCTAGAGTACCAAAAGAGAAAGAAGACCAGTTTTATATGTTATGGGATAAAGATGTGGTAAATTATTATATTTTTAACATCAATCTGTAATCAAAATTACTCATATCACAGATTAAACATTTTTCATGAATTTTGTGTAGACATTTTTACCATCATAGAAATAAATTTTGTTGTACTCAGTTGCTGAATATTATAAACTCATACCATTTTTTCTTTAAAAGTATAATAATTTTAATTATGTATTCTTTTTTGTTTCAAAATATTAATATGTGTCAGATTTTTTACTCTTTATTCTCTCCTTAATTTAAGCTCATAATTATTATTTTTTATTCTTTAGTTTAACAGTTATGATGGAATTTCTAAAAAAATTGATAGCTATCTGTATTTTTAATTACTTGTAAAGTATATGTTTTTAGAATACTCTCATAAAATTTTCTTTTATTCACGAGGCAGTTGAATAATATATTCAATAAAATAAATAAAGTAATATGTTTCAAAACTTTTCATAAAATTCTAAGGAAAATATTCTTACTCCATTTCAAAATTGGTAACATGTAATCTAAACTTTAAAATATAGTTCATGAGTAAATCTATTCACAACCACTTTAGTACAAATATTATTTATATTTTAATAATTAAGATAAATAGAAAAATTACACAAAACTTTCTAAGTTACTGTTATTCATGAAGCAATTTATTCATGTTAAATAGAAATCAGCACAATAAAAATTTTATTAATTTTATATTTTATGAAACCATATACATTTGCTTTAGTTGCTTATGAAACCAAATTGATAATTATTTTAAGTAGTTTATTGTACTTAAAAAGTTAAAAAATATATTAAAATTTAATGTTTAGTGAATTCTTAAATTATATTTAATATATCACTCATAAGAAACTTTATTATCAGGTATAAAAGAGTTATGTTGCATAATTTAATGCTAGTTTCAGTTTTATAAATATAGGTGTAATTCCTTTTTAATATTATGTGTGTGTGGATGTAGTGTACCAAGGAAACCTACATTGAGACATCATTTTAGGAATGGTATAAAAAAAGAAAAGTTTCTTAACGCTTAATTATTTTTAATTATTGTTTTTTTGCTTGGTATTTCTTTAAGTGTATTAGAAATTTATGTTTAATTTGCAAATATTAATTTTATTATTTGGATACTAACATGAATTACCTCCTTAGTATTTAAAAAAAAAAGTATTTATTTACTTTCATTTTCAGCATTTCTTTTTTATTTGTTTTAAATAATTATTTTAAATATCATAATTTTATGAATAGGCAGAAGAGTCAAAGCGAATGCGCCATTATATTCCGGCACCCAAACGCAAATTACCTGGTCATGAAGAATCATACAATCCACCACCAGAATACTTATTTACCAAAGAAGAGGTGTGTATTATTTTTATATAAAATTTAGTCAATTTGAAAAAAAGTTTGCCCATATAACTGCATTCCAAAGTGAATGCATATCTGTATCATAAATAAAATGTAAATTTCTCCATTAAAGGAAGACAAATGGAAAGAACAAGAACCAGAAGAGAGGAAATTAGATTTTATACCACAAAAGTATCCTATGCTGAGAAAAGTACCAGCATATTCTGATTTCATTAGAGAAGCATTTGAAAGATGCTTAGACCTTTATCTTTGTCCAAGGCAAAGAAAAATGAGGGTAAAAGAATAAATTCATGTTTATTATTTCAAAACCTTATTCTAATTTATTATAGTTTTGTTAACCAAATATTAAATTTCCTCTAAAAAGTTTTACAGCTATTAAAACATATGAAATATTTTAATGGTGTAACTTGTATCTTAAATTAGGTTAATGTTCATCCTGATGATTTGCTTCCACCTCTTCCCAAGAGAAAGGATCTACAACCATTCCCTACAACTTTGGCAATTGTAAGTAAATAGAATGTTCTCCTTTAATATTGTAGGACATTAAAATTAATTTTCAAACAATATCACATCGACACTACTTATTTAGTATTATCAGTGAAATCTTACTCTCTTGTTCTGTAAATTTCCTAGGTTTATACTGGACATTCTGAATTAGTACGTTGCATAACATTAGAGCCTAGTGGACAGTTCATGGCATCTGGTAAGTGAATCAAAATTTAGTTGTAATACAATGTTATAAAGGAAATTAATTTCTGCGTGATTAAAGTATAGTAATAAAATTTTGAAAAATGTTAATTTATTGGTACATACTGAGAAATATATAACTGCCTTTATTAAGGCAAGATGTTCTCTGATTACAGTTTGTTTTGCATGTGTTAATGTAAATTCCTGTTTACTTTGTGTAAAATATTTGTTTTTAATTTTGATTTGTGCTTGCCTAGATAATAATATCTCTATTGTGCACTAAAACTTTATGTATATTTTTTAAAAGTCAAGTTTACATCAATATAATAATTTTATAGGATCTGATGACGAGACTGTAAAAATTTGGGAAATACTGACTGGCAGATGTATACGCACCATAAATGTTGGTGGATGTGTGAGGAGTTTAGCATGGTGTCCCAGTGAAGCTTTAAGTCTGTTGCTTGTTGCTGTGTAAGCTTTAATATTATTTTCATTTTTGTATTTCATTTAAAAAAGTATAACTAGAGTTTATTAAATTCTAAAATTAACTTAATAATTAAAGTCTAAAAATCAAATTTTCTTTCAATTTTATACACTTTTAAATGAGTAAAAGTGTTAAAGAAACTTTGATTTTATTGATTAGTCTTATCGAATCTTTTTAATATTTTTCAATTAATTTTTTTATATAATGATTTATGCAAACATCTGTGAATGGTAAAATTTCCATAACTTATTCTATATTTTTTTACATATTATAAACATAATTTTTAATGAATATTTTGCTTAATTGATCTGTGTATTTTCAAACTTGTATCATTGGCTTTAAGATTAATTAATTATAATAAAGAGTATAATTTATGCTTAAATATTAATTCATAATTTTGAGTTACATTTTAAATTTATAAGAAATTTATTCCAGTTTCAAAGTTGTTAGTAATAACCATTAGTCTTAACTTTAAAAATTCATTTTCTAAAAATTAAATATTGCATTTGCAAATTAATAGTGTCTGTATGTTATCTATTTATGAAATTTTTTATGAAAAAAATCATTTAATTCTTAGTGGGGAAAAAGTGTTTGTTATCAATGCTAAAGTTGGGGACAAAGTTGTCATAAGCAATACAGAATCTTTTCTGAGTAGTTTTCCTGAAAACCCTGAAAATAAATGTAAGTATAATGATTTTCAAGGTTGAGTTATTATTTTTTAATGAATTTAAAAGCAACTAGTTCTTGCATTATTAGTTTTATTGAAAATTTTCAGTAACTTTTTTGTTTTAATAAAACAAAATTTTTACCTGGTCTGCTCCTGATCCATGCAATGATTATTTGTTTCTAATCAAGTAATTAATTTTTAACTAACAAAATTTAAATTTTCAATATAGAAAATTCTTTAAAAAAAAAACCAAACATACATATTATAATAATATAAGAGGAAACATGTATCATTGTTCTAGGTATCAATGTATGAAAAGTAAATACAATATGTATAATCTAAAGTTTGCTTATGTAGGCAAAAAAATGCTCTTTTATGTATAAATTAAGTATGTTTTTATTCTAAATGAAATAAATACAAGCTATCTAATCTTAAATCATTCACTTTATGATTGAACTATGTGATCATTTTTTTAAATTTAAATTATGGCTTAAATGATATTTTTTGGTTATTCACTAGTTTTATTTCATACTAAAATTTGTCATACACATACAAAATTAAAGTAATTATATTAAAACTTGATATTATTTATATTCAAGCAAATGTTTTTGAAGACAAGATTTTAATTTTGTGATACATATTTAAAATTTTATTTGTTGTCAAAATTTGTTAAAATATCAATTATTATTGTAACTAACTGCAGTATGTAGATTTTTCAATTGTTAAGCATAAAAATTCATCTGCATTAATGAGCTTAACATAAATTTTTTTGTCTTATCTATCATACTTCCACATTCAATTTTTTGATTTATTGTCATATACATAATGCTGATATTAGAAATGCCATTTAAAAACATGAAGCTTTTTTCTCATTCACATTTTATTCCTTTGTCAAAATTAAAGTATGTTACATAAATTTTTTTAATTAGAATAATTTTTTTGCATTAACCCGTATATTTTGCCTACACTTAAAAGGCACATCTAATCTTCTCGAATACTTAAACTCCAAAATTTAATGCTAAATGTGAAAATATTGGATTTGTATTAAATTGTAGCATTGTATTTGGTTTTAATTTTCTGCCTAAAGTTACTTTGCTCATATGATTACATATAAAATTAGTTGCATTATTAATGTTCATTATGCCTTTTAATTTTATATTTGCTTTTTGCAAATATTTTTATTAATTTAAATAAATATATCTTAAGTAATCTCTACTGAATATTACTTTAAGTTTATTTGAAGTATGCAATATTTAATTTCTTGTGAATTTTTTGCTTAAAGATTTAATATTCACATGACATATGTTGTGTTACTTAATGAAAATAAAATACTATTTTAAGTTCAAATTTGAACTTAGAAATAAAAATTTTAATTAGAATTTTAATGTTATTTTTTCAGTTGTTACATGGAGTTTGCCATCAGAAGAACAAAAAGCTCTTGGCTTTAGAATTGTCATCACTCATTCTAATCTAGTGAAGCAGATTGTTTGGCATACTAAAGGAGACTATTTTGCAACATTGTCAGCTGATAGTTCTTCTAAAGCTATAGTCATTAACCAATTGTCAAAATTTAGATCACAAGTAATTAATTTCTTATGTGTTAAAAAACTTTGCTATCATAAAAGAAAATTGGCTGCATTATTAATTTATCATTATTTTTTAATAGAGATTGCAATTTGAGAAATTCAAAAAATGCAAACTTTGGATGTAACAGTGTTAAAATATTTTACTGTGTTGTTTTACTTATAGTTTATTAAAAATCTTAATGACTTTAATTTTGAAAAATATTTTAAACAATACTTTAGAATATTATCTAACTTATAGCAACAATCTTTCAAATATAACTTATGAAAAGGCAAAATATCTTACAAGTTACATCATCGATGCAATTAACTATCTTGCAATCTTTATGCAAATTGTGATTGAAACGAATATATTTTACATCTCCCAATTTTTTATTTTTTTCCCTTTGTGTTTTTGATGTCACTTAATAATTTAAAAGAATGTAAATAGTTGTTAATGCTTTATAAATTTATTGTTGATAATGATTTTGAATTTGTAATTTAGTTCCTATTTTAGATATTTTTTCTTTTAAATAAATTTCATTCTGTAAATGATTTACTACATTGTGAAATTAACTGCATGAAATTTTCTGCATTTCTAGGTACCTTTTAAAAAATTGCCTGGGAAAGTACAGTGTATTATGTTCCATCCTTTACGTCCATTCTTTTTTATTGCAACTCAGAAACATATCCAAATATATAATCTTTTGAAACAAGAACTATCTAAGAAATTGTTTGGCAATTGTAAAATGATTTCAAGCATGGCTGCTCATCCTCAAGGTTTATATTTATTAATTTTATCTTTCATTTTGTGAATTATAATTTTATTAAACTATAATGCTGTAAATCTAAGGAATTACCTTTTAATATTTTTGATTGATAATTTTTCTTTAAATATTTATTAAATCATTCTTACTATTAAATCATTTTTTTAGCTGCATATTATAACATATTTATATTGTTGGGTTGTATATTTTAATGGCTCCTATGTTGCATGTAATCCTGAAAATTACACATGTTTATTTGTGTGGTATATTTTAAATTATGGATAAAGATTTTCTTATTAATCAGATAATATGTCCAGATAAAATTTTAGATGGTAATTTAATATTTTAGTAGTCATATTTTGTATTTATAGTGCTGATATAGTCATTAAAATTCTCTAAACTAAATTATTAGTGTCATTAAAATTCTTGAATCTTTTGAATGAGATGTTAGCTCAAACTTTGATATAGTTTAATTTTTGATGACATTACATGTCTTAATTTAAACTTTTGTATGAACAGTTTTTTTGTTAATTAATATTTTGAATGAAATTGAAATTGTAAAATTAAAGTTAGCACTTTTTTTTTATATACATTATCATAATTGAAATTGGTTGTTATCAGTTTAGAAGTTATAGTTTAATGTATCTTTTAATATTTCATGGTGGCATTAAGTATCTCAGTGGTTTCATTTGATAACTAAATGATTCTGCTGAAATTCAATCAAAGTATTAAAAAAAAATCTTAAACTCTCTATAAATTTTTAAAATAATAATTGTAAGTAAAGTTTAGTTATTTGCAGTTATCACAATAATTTCAAATATTTTCATCTGGAAGAATTTAAGTTCATTTGCCATCTAAGAAGCTTTTCACATGATTTAAATATTAAGACGTCTACTAACTGAGACAAATAATATTTTGAAAGTTGTTTTCTGATTTTCATGCCTTATTTTTCAATTAAAATTTTCAAATAATTTAATTTCTTTACTATCCATGCATGAAAATCAAGAATTTTTTAAATATCAAATTTAGTTTTTATTTGAGAACATTAATAAATTTTCTTTAATCTAGATATTTTTTCTTTTAATTATGTTGAAAAAATATTGTTTTAATAAGAAAAAAAGGTAAAAAATTTTATTTCATTCGTTGAATTTTATGGGAAATAATATGAATTTTTTAAATTTATATATTGTTTTCAATCAAATTATAAGCTTTTTCTTCGTTACTTATTTACATCATTTTGTAATTTTTTGTCTTTTATTTTTAAGGTGTAGTTTATGTAATGTTGAAATAATATGAAAAATATTCTTTGCAAAAGTAACTACTTTAATTGTTGTGTATGGTACATTTTGGGTTTGAAGGTATCTTTTAAATTTAATCCTCAGAATTATATTAGTATGTTTTAAAATTTTAAGTTTGAAGATTTATAACTTTATGCAGTATATGCCCCTTTTTTTAAAATATAATTTTGTATGATCAGAATATTTTGAAATTTTAATATATATATATTTGAAATTATACATTTTCTGTAAATATTATTTACAGGTGATAACATAATAATAGGAAGTTATGACTGTCGAGTTAGCTGGTTTGACTTAGAACTTTCAACAAAACCTTATAAAACATTTAGGCAAGTAGCTTAAATTCTTATTTGAAGTTTAATGTTTTTTATAAATATTGTTACCATTCTGAATACTTTATATATTTTGAATATGTTTCTGCATATGATATTGAGCACTGTAAAATTTGTAGATCACTGAAGTTTCAAAAGTCATCTGTTAATTATATTAATATACAGATATATATATA
>JAPDSC010045052.1:0-15381 GCA_026290005.1 Latrodectus geometricus
CTGAAAGTATGAATGTCATTCCTAATTGTGCTGGCAGTTCTTATGGGTTGCTTGTGTGTTAGTATTTACAGGGCAAATTTTCTCAGTCTTTAAAACAACTTCTCTTTTGATTTGGTTTTCGTAAGTGTGAAGAAAAAAAATTCAGACAATAAACATTCTCTTTTTAAATATAATTTTACACTTTTCTTTAAATATTAATATTATTATTTGTGGAGAATTATGAATTTTCTTTTGATTTTGTTTTCACAAAAATAAGCATACATTTTGACATATATTATTATATACGACATACTGAAACAAAGATTAAAAAAAATCAATTACAATTATAATTTGGGCGTCAAATCATGACGTTGTGAGCAGAGAGAGAAACATATTACAGTGTTTACATTAAAATAACTTTATGATGTTTGACGCGTGAGGAATACAATGTCTTATTTAAATTGGTCACAAACAAATAAATTGATTAGTGTATAAAGCATGAACACTGTGTTTATTTATGAAACCTTCAGGACTCCTTTAATTTAAATGACGCAGTGGAAAAGGCGAAAATACGTTTCTGAAGGCATTAAAATGGCATTTTTCTAAAAAATCGCTATTTTTAAAAATTATTCAATAAGAATGTACAATGTGTGGAGTAGGATCCATTTTCATCGATATTTTTCTATACTTTTAATGTTATCCAAAGATAAAATTTTAAAGAAGATAAGAAGAATATGATTCTTGAAGTGTGCAGAGTTCTGCAGCAGAAAAGTGCATTACCTAAATTAATACAATAGAGATTAATCAACATAAAAAAAAATTTAAAAAATTAAAAAAAAAATCTTATCGTCATTAAGTTGTTTTTAAGTCTGCCGTTTTCCTAGCTTTTAAAACAACAAAGTATTTCTGAAAGTTTTTAAAATGAAACAACTTCACATTTAATGAAAAAATTGAAATTCCAAAATAGGAAATTTTATTTGTTTTTATTAACTTATCAATTTATCGATTTTGACATATGCCTGTGGACAACTTAACACTCCGTCGGGCGCGTGTGATCTCTCAGATGCAAGACTTTTAAAATCTTTGGTTTTCTACCGAAAATAAGAATTCGTGACCTTGACCTTCAGAGTATCTGCCCTTCCGGTCGCCTACTACTCAGGAATGCAGTTGGCCTTGAGTGTGAAGGAGAAAAGATTGCATTTTTTGGAGTTTATTCGAAACTCTGCATTCGTCAGATGCACGTGCCCGATTACGGTTGTTCTTACGATGAGTTCGAAGCGATACTTAGATTTGAATAATCCGCAAGATTTAGAAATTGCACAGAAAATTTTATTTAGTGATGGAGAAGAAGAATTAAATGAAGAAGACTTAGACGAAACTGAGGATGAAGAAGATATATTAGAAAAGTGTGAGCTTCCTTCAGACACTGAAAGTGACTGTAGTGTTTCAGAAACTGAAGATGATTTTGATTCTGTAGGTGATAATTTTATCGGTATAGATAAAGCAACAAGATGGGCAAAATCAATAGGTCGTAAAAATGTTAAACGAAAAGCACATAATATTATAACTAAATTACTTGGCGTAATAGATCCTGCAAAAAATCTAAGAAGTATATACGATTCATGGAACTGTTTTTTTTACGGATGAAATACTCGACATAATTGTCATTAATACGAATAAGTTTATTTGTTCAGTTAGAGGTAACTTTAGTCGAGAAAGAGACGCACGAGACACAGATAGAATTGAAATTAAAGCTTTCAATGGTTTGCTATATTTAGCAGGTCTATTACGAAGTAATAGACAAATTTTAGAAGAATTGTGTTCCACAGAAGGAATGGGAGTAGAAATGTTTAGGACAGTAATGTCCATAAAGCGCTTCAACTTTTTGCTTCGATGCTGCAGATTTGATGACAAAGAAACAAGAGATGAGAGAAAGAAATTAGACAAACTAGCCCCAGTAAGGGAGATTTTTGAAATATTTGTCGAAAACTGCAAAAGGAATTATTGCATGGGGCAAAACGTAACTATTGACGAAAAGTTAGAAGGCTTTAGAGGAAAGTGCCCTTTCCATCAGTATATACCGACAAAGCCCTGTAAATATGGAATAAAAATATTTGCCATGGTTAACGCAAAAGTGTTATATACTTCAAATTTAGAAATATATGCCGGAAAACAACCAGAAGGTCCATATAATGTAAGCAATGCAGCTTCAGATGTCGTTCTTAGGATAGTAAGACCGATTTTCAACAGTGGGAGAAACATTACAGCTGATAATTGGTTCACATCGATTGACCTAATAAAAAAATTGAAAGAGAAGAAACTTTCATACGTAGGTACTCTAAGAAAAAATAAGAAAGAAATACCTCCTAACTTTGTAAAAACAAAAGGGCGAGAAGCTCATTCAAGTTTCTTTGGCTTTCCTGAAACTTGCATTTTGGTGTCAAACATCTCAAAGGATAAAAAAAATGTCTACCTGTATCGAGTATGCATACGGATGACTCCATTGATTGTGAAACGGGAGACGAAAGAAAACCCGAAATAATTACTTTTTATAACGACACGAAGTTTGGAGTGGATGCTCTTGATAAAACGTGTGGGACATATAATTATGCCCGTAACACCAGAAGATGACCAATGGGCATATTTTATTCTATGCTGAATATTTCAGCAATAAATGGGCTTGTGGTTTTTTTAGGCAATCAAAATTTAGTAAAAAACAGAAGAGAGTATTTAAGGGGATTAGTGAAACAGCTAACAAATGAAGAAGTCACTAGACACCTCACAAAAACTAATTTATCAAGAGATTTACAGAGGAAGCTGGAAAATTACAAACCGTCTCCAGAACATAGAAATGCAGTAAAATCTTCAGATGTTCCAAATAAGAGAAATCGGTGTTCTACATGCTACGGAATCAAGAAAAGCAGAATGACACAATATTTATGCACAAAATGTAACGAATATTTTTGTTTGGAACATGCCGTTATGGTGTGTAAAAAATGCTCTGAAGAGCAGCCTCAATTAGATTATGATTCTAATGAATAAATAAATGTATATTTAATTTTTTTACAAAATTTTCTGTTGTTATTTTCTGTATTTGTATGTTTTTTATTTTGTAATTGTATTATTTTGTATTCCCTAAACTCTGTAATTTGCATTTCATTCAACAAAAAAAAAAAGTTCCAGAAAGATTCTGGAACTAAAAAGAAAAAGAACGAACACTGTTAAAATCATGTAAAACATTTTTGTATTGCTAAAATGCTATATTCATCTCTCAGATGCAACGCCCCCGACGGAGGGAAATTCCAGGCGCGCCATGGACTACGTTTTTTTTTAATGCATTTTAATGCCCAATTGCAGCAGACGAATTACAGGATATAAACTTCTGAGATAGGTTTTTAATTAAAAAAGTGCATTAATAAAAAGCTTTGATATTTTTCAATATATAAAAAATATGCATACATAATATTTATAATTGAATATTAAATCACACAAGTATAATCTCAAGTAATTAAAATTTTATGTCGTTTGATTCAGATTTGTGTATACACAAGAATTTGTCAATCCTTACATATTTTTATTAATGAACACAAAATTTACGTAATATATTTTTGTGAAAATTTAATTCCATCATAAATGCATTTTTCTATTTCAATTAAATTTTAAGTAATTAATAAACAATATGAAGTGTATTTTCGTAATTAATATACAGTGTATATAATTTTTAAAGAAAACATAATTAACTAATAGTGCACATGGTGATAATTTCATGTAATTACTTATAATAATAATAATAATACGATTTAGACACCTCCAGAAAGAAAAGAATACTTAGGAATAAATGAAAATCATAATATTTATTGGCAAAAATCAATATTCTTACATTCATCAAATTACCCCACTGACTTAATTAACACTTGCATTTGAACCATTGCCTTATTTGGTCACGAATTCTATCACAACCACTATTTCATTAATTGGCTTGGTTGGTTAATTCTACTAAAGACAGTCATAATATCATAATTTAAAGGCAGTGAGTTGGAATACAGTCTTACATTCGTCGGGTTCACTAAAATCGGCTGGAGAAAACAATAAATAGATCATTGTCGCAATATCCTCTAATTGAAATGATACCTCTGGTGTGGCAGGTTAAGTATTAAGGGTCATGTATTTGGTTTCTGATTCTAAATTGTAAAAACTGCATCTTGGCTGCTTCTTCCTAACTAGTAATTCTGGGTTAGACACGGGAACGTTTGTATAATAGCTAGTACTTTAAGAAAATTGCTTACCAAAATGTATTTCGAAATAGGGATGTTTCAATAGTATATATATTTCTAATGATGCTTTCAATTGATTTTCTTAAAACATTTTCTGGACATCAAACATCTTGGAAATGGAGAAGAATTTAAGAGAACTTTGGTGATCTGTTTATATGGATAGGCAACAGAAGAATAACATTCAATAAGAATACATAATTGAAATTTTGCTACATGTGGCAAGATGCTACGAAAGTATTAATATATAAAACTTTAAGACTCAAATTTGAAAAAAGCCTCACGTATAAAACAAAATTAGTTTTTGTCCAATGAATATGGTGTCCTTTTCTTTATCATTATAAACGGTCTTCTGGATAAACTTCATGTCTTAGCAGATCTGCAGAGTTATACTTAAAAGTTTTAATTGTTTTATTTAAATTAGCTGGAGCTGTGTTATAAGAGTCGTAAAAGTCTCTTAATTATAAGAGTAATAAGTAGAAAATTATTATATGTAGTTAAAGTCTTTGTTTTATGTAGTTAAAACTGAATTATTTACAGAATAATTGAAGACGTACTACTAGGACATCGTCCGTCACGCGATTGTAGATGTCCTAGTGTGAATACAATCAATCATTCAGTGTCATAGTTACGAATCTATGTATATTCTGTCAAACATTATTGTTTACGCCATTCAATCTGATGTTCACATTTGTTAATATATTTTACGATACTTTTGAGTTATTCTTATTTTGGATATTAATCATCTTAATAAAACCTTAATCATCTTTTTGAAAATCTTGGACGTACATCAGGTGTCGATGGTTTCATTAAAATAGAGGAAATTTAAACCAAATATCCGTCGTCAAATTTAAATAAAGTATATCTTATTTAACAAATAGATTATACTCATGTTTTTTACTTTTTCTGAAATTGTATGTCAAATCTAAAAAAAAAAAAATCAAGAGTTTGGATTTTTCTTAAAAAAATAAACTTCTAAACGTAGGCCAAATATTAAATTGCTTAATTTTTGGTTCTATAGTCAGTTTCATAATATTTGTGTTTTCATTCTGATTTGTAATTAATATTTTAGATTCAAGTATTTTTCAATAGCAAACAACATTGTTTTTTTTTTTTTTTTAAAAAAAAAAACATATATTTTAAATTATATCTTTTTATTTGTAACTGAATTTTTTTAGAGATTTAGATAGTTTTCTAAGTAGATGGTGTAAAGTCAAAATCACTAATTTGATTTTTGCTTTTACTTGAGTTTTTACTATATATTTTTTTAACAAATTGTGAAATGTAATACATAAAAAAGTGGCAGAAAGATGTGAAATGGGTAAATATCCATTTACCACAAATTATTCCTCAATTATTAGTGAGTATAAACGCAAAATACAAGTCTTCCGTGTACCATGTTGACAAACAATAAAAAAAAAATTCTGTTTAAGCACAATTTATTATCAGCATTAAAAGCGAAGAAAAATACTTTTTCTTAATCTCCAAGTGACCTGTTCTTCAAGGCGGGCCATCATTTGACTTCTTTTATTTAATGGCCTGCTGTTTTTTTCTCCTTTGACGTTATCAGCCTCCTTTTAACATGGCTGCACTGAAGAATGACCTGAGCAGGCTATTTTTAACACTGTCATTCTTAGCAGGTGGCGCACACGCTCAACATTTGTACAAAATGATAGGGTAAAAAATGTCTTAGTTTCTCGAAAGACGAAATGAGTAATTCCTTTGATGTTTTATGATAAAAGCAGATAAGTAATTTTCTCTTCTTTTTTTCTTTTATGTTTCGTCAAGAGTCTTCAAGCAAACTTTTGCTACATTCCACTTTATAACAAGAAAAAGAAAATATATATTTTTATTTTAACAAAAAATTATTTCGTATATCATTTATTTGAAAGAAACAAAGTGTGTATATATTTTTAATTAATTTACCAGGATTCTCTTAACTATATTTTAAAAATTATTGTTATTTTGTAAATATGATATAAGAATTAACTTCAAATAAAATATTTCTGGCTAAATTATGTAAAAACGTGTTTTTTTACATGTCAAATTATATAAAAACTTAGATTACATTAACTAACTAAATACTGAACAATTATATTAAGTCTCTACAAAACCTCTTTTTTATGTGCATTATATTATTTAAAAAATGTTAAATATTTATTAACCAAATCAATATTGAAACTCATCAGAGAGAAGTAATTTTATATCAATCAGAAATAGTTGATTACCTCATTAACTGACAAATTACGATTTCAGTATTAATTATCATCTAATGAACAAAAAAGAATATACTGTTACAAATTTAAAAATAGTAATTGTATTTGTCATGAAATACCTCAGACAGATCGGAAATATTCACATTTTGGGCAAAAAATGCGGTATTTAGAGGTGTTGTACGTTAAAAGCGGTTTTTCTAATAATTTGGTGACTTGGTGATGATTTGGCGAGAAACTTGGCGACTTGGCGAGAAATATATACTTCTGGCAACTTCCATGACCTAAGCTCTATGACCAATATTTAGTGAGATAGCCTAGAAGCTTCCAGAACCTTGGCGAAACTGGTAGATTTCTCCACCAAGTCAGGTGTAAATACCGCAGCCCAACATAGACGTTGTTGAGTTAATTTTTCAGTTTTGTGAAGACGATTAGTCGTGACTGCTAGAGATACTGTCTGAGGTATTTGAATCCTCTGAGCTGTTTCTTATCGTATCCGACGAATTGTGCTGTATTAATTGTGATTGTCAGAACTGGAATTTTTACGAATAAAAGTCTTGTGTACATTAACTGGTTGTTTTATTCAACTCTCAATCAACACGAACCCGAAGCACGGTTCAATACTAACCTAAAAATTAATTTGATTGAATTATTTTCGGTGATCATTAAATGAATTACAATTTTTGAAACCAAAATTTTCCTCCTATACTCTTTTACTGGGTCACGCGATGCAACATATTATGGCATCACCTAGTGTATTTTCTAACTCTTAAAAATTGTTTTTGTATTTTATATTAACTAAAATGAAATTTTGCATTAATATGAAAAGCCTAATCACAAGTGGGTTTCATTGTGCATAACGATACATCTGTGCAATTAAACAGTGAAAGTTCTTATATACAAACAAATTTTATCTTACCATAAATATTTAGAAAGAGAAAAATAGCTTCAAAAAAGCCTTTGTCTGGATATTAAATGGATATTTTTTTTTTCAATTTTGACTTTCAAAACACCCAAAGCATGAAGTGTTTTTAAGCCTGAATACCTAATCAATAAATATAAAATACACATTAGATTAAATTTAGAGCAAATAAGTAATAAAGCATAATAATATAAGAAATAATATCTAATGTTATACCAAAGATATATGAAGATTATCTGATAAATAAGTGAAATTTTAAATCATAAGCGATCATGAATGGAATAAATAGAAAATATTATTCATCTGCTTTTTAGAAGTTTGCCTGTTATATTAGATGCTCTGAAATTGATAGATGCATTTTAAAAAATTTTAAAAGGGAACTCAACCTGAGTAAAATATAAATATTCTTGAAGTAGATTCTAATTTTTTAAGAAAGGTTTGTTTATTTATATCCTGATGTGTTAAAAACTTCAATAATTACTTCTTTAAGTAATCGGCAACATAATTTTTCATTTTAATTAAAAAAAAATATAAAGTTTTTGGTATCAATCACAAGATTAAGTACTAGTACCATAAACTACAATACCGATGGAAAAAGTGGAATGAAAATTTGGCTACAAATTTATCTGAAAACAATGTCGTAGTATAATATAATCGTATGTCATATGTTTTAAATAAACTTCTCTGATTTAAGAATCATCTAAATTAGTAAGAACATATTTTTTGAAATTTTCAAATTTAGCTCCATCCACTGTTGAAAATGGAAGATTCCTAGAGCTTTTCATCTTTAGTAGTGGTTTCTTGTGCAATACATAATATTGACCAACCACTAGGAAATTTTCTCATTGGAGACAGTATGGATGTAGAAATGCTTTACTATGACTTTAAACTATTTGCAATAATCAATTTTGATGTCAAGGTATCAAGTAGAACTTTAAATCTACATTTTGAAACATACCAAAAAGTTAACATCCTTTCAACTAATCTATCCTTTTGTTAGATTTAAAAGTAGTAGGTGCCAATAATGTTTAGATATCCTCACTTGCAATACATAAATGTGGTCTACTACTACAAAAATTCTTCAAGGAAGCTAACATGGATGTAAATACATTGCTATGAGTTTCATTGCTATGTATTTACATTGCTATGGATGTAAATACATTGCTATGTTCATCACATGCAGCTTTTGTTGTCATGGTAACCAGCAGAATTTCAAATCTATGTTTAAAAACATAGTAAAAAGTTAATATTTATTTAACTAGTCTTTTCTCTTTAAGTATTAACACCGTAGCAATATATCCACTTAAAGCATTATATATTCTGAATGTTGCATTAGTTTAAAGAGAAATTCAAAACGGAAATTTTAAGAAGATATATATTTAATTTGATCAGAAATTTAATATTTTTCCATAAAGATAGCTATATGTTGGTCAAATAATAGCTAAAACTGCTAAAATTCAAATTTGTTATAAAAATTACGTTTCGTTCTTTTGAACATGAACATAAATAATGAAATATAAAACTGAGTCTAAGCAATTCTTTAAGCTTTTCATTCCGCTATGTTTATTTTAAGTTATTAAGCGTAACTGTCTAAACTATATAGAATTTTTTGGGCTCAAAATGAAGAGTAGGTGATTAGGCATTCAGTTGTTATGTTCGTACATTATCTTCTCCTTCTTTGACGGAATGTTTTCAGTAATTTGGCTCTAGATTCCTGCCCAAAAATTGATTGTGTGTAAGAATGATCTCATGCAAATTTTGCAGGATTTATCAATATGGTTGGTTTTATATGATAAAAATTTCTATTGCTCTTCTGTGGAATGTGTTTTTTTTAATTTCGACTTATCCCCATCCAACATAATACACTTTTTAAAATGGATTAAATTTTACTGATTGATTTTATTTTAGTTATAATTTTTTATCTCTTCATATTGGTTACTCTCTTTAAAATAATATACACAGGAAAAATTCTTAAATATTTTTATCAGGATTTACATGTTAATTAATTTTTCAAATATATCAAAAATTTCATTAGAAAAAAAAAGAAAAAGTAATGATTTTAATAAAAAAAAATAATAAAAGCATAAATAATGAACCAGAACGAAATCTCAAAAGAGTGAATGAATAAAAAAAGTTTTGAAAATCTAATGTATTGAAAAATGCGACTACTTTTCTTTTCTTTCGCTCAAGCCACTTCCTTAGAAGAACCTGATCAAGATGGATAACCACTGATACCGATCGAAGTACTTTTGAAGAGCATCTGGATATATCCTTATATAAAACTGAAACTCATATTCTTGCTGGGACTTTCTTTGGAATGTTATTTACTCCAATTTAAAGAAACGCAATTATGCCTAAAATTAAATATATTTAAAATAAAAGATATCTACACTTTAAATAAATAATCATCTTCTAGAGTTTTTAAAATTGAGCTGCATATATTTGGATATAATATAGAAATACATTATATTTTTATCTAGTGGAGACATTCTAACATTTTACTTTTATGGAAAATTATGTATAAAAACTAAATATTTAGAAATCAATGGTAATATTTGGAATTTAAATAAATTAGCATCAGTTATAGTTTTTATATGAAGTTGGATACATAAATACAGAAAAACGAAAGTAATATGCGCATTGGTATATTTGGACGTTATATACATTTTTTACCATTCTTATTTCAAGAAAATAAGATATAAATTTGTATAAGTATAAAGAGTTAGCAATTAAATTTCTATTTTAAATGAATAATTATTTAATATGATTTTCAATGAACACAAGCTCCAACAATCATATAAATTTTCATTCTATTAAATTTAAAATTTTTAGAATTACATTGACTCGCCATTCATATAAAAAGAAATTTGTTATTCATGAAAATTAGATATATCTATAAATGAAGATAATGTACTTTATTTTTTTTAAATAATTATAAATATTACTATTTATTTTAAATAAATATGTAAACATTATTATTTATAGATATGTGTTATTTTTATGTACATAGTTTATAAGTATACATAAATATGTTTATAACGATTTTACATCTTTTGCAAAAAAATGTTATCAGTATTCATAAAAGATATTTTTTACAATTAAATGCACATTAAAATAACGAAACATTTTTTATGCAAATGTTGTTAATATTGAATCCAAATGATAAATCTAATAAATATTTGATTACTGTGAACCAAATATTTTAAAATTTTAATATTTACATTTCTAATTATCAAAATTAAAAACAAAACAATTAAATCATCCTTTCCTATTTAAACTAACGGTAAATTGTTTGTTTTGTCTTTTTCATTTTGTTTTTTCCTCTGTTCTATTGTCAAGATGCTAATTGTTCAAAACACTGGAAGATAGTTTCTCAAACCAATGTTTTGGCCTTTACATACAGAATTGGTTTATTAACAAAATAAACTTCAACAATACTTTTAATTTCTATTTTCAAAGCAATCAAGCCACAGAGACCTAATCCATCTCATGTTGTTCGCTTACTTGGAAAAATTAATATTTTACGCACAAAATGTTCTTCAATATGTTTTTGATTCAAATCGAATGAGTCATCAAGTGAAAATGACTCAATGTTTTCGTAGCTATTCAGCTATGGTTGACGATTTGTGTCATCATGTGCATTGCTGGATTTCATTGGAAATCGCTTGAACCATGGTTATCTCTGTCTCGTAATAATCAATGTAACACGCAATAAAATCTATTGGAAATTTTTATAAAAAGATTAGTTTCTACAGAAGAATTTTTAAAATATCAGATAATATGTTCATGAGATAACCAAGATTTAAATTTAATATTGTGTACATACGAAATTTTACTCAAAAATGCAATAATGACGTGACTAAATGATTTTTAAATACTGAGAAATAAAAAATAATACATAATTCAGTATATAAACGTTTTTGTTATGAAATATTTTTGTATATGATATACAAAAATATATGCACATATATTCTTGAATAGATAGAAATACGTACTATGATTTATTTATTGCTAGCATAAACATTCAAATATTAAAATTTAATGTGTTTTACATGCTACATGAAATGAAATTACCTATGCTTAATGATTAATAAGTATTAATTTTTTAATAGCGGTGCCGAGAAACAAATTCTCCGAGAATATTTAAAATAACCAATCACAATGAGGTATTCAAAAAAAATTTCATTCCAATTGCTCACTGAAGAGCTAATCCCACCAACAAATTTACTTGTTTTTTATTGGTGGAAAAAATTGTATCTTCAGCATGATTGGTGAAAACAATTATTTGTTTAACTGACAGATCAATTATAAGTAAAATAAAACGATGTACACATGATCTAAACTGTAACAAAAGAAATAACCACTTTATGGTTAATAATAAATGCAGGATAATTTCATTAATAATTAAAAATTGCTTTAATTCATACAGATTTTTTTGTCATGATCATAGTTTTCATTTTAGATTTATTTTACTTCAGGCATCCCATGTCATTCTTACTAAACAAAATGTTTTTAAAGTACTTTTAAGTGTTTCTGTATCTCCAATATAATTTGAAAATTGAAAATGAAAAACATAAATCTCTCTTTTTGGGACTAAAATGATTATTTTCTTATTTATAATCTAATAATATTAAATAAGAAAATAATCTTTTTATTGCCCAAAAATCACTATTTCTCAAAAAAATTAAATTTTTAACAAATACTATATTATGCTTAGTTTGGCTATACAAAAGTCAGAACTTAATGCAAATGATGCCTTGTGTGTGTGATTTATTTGAATAAATTTTATATTTAGTTTCAAAGAGACATTACTTAATTTTTTCACCCATAATATAAAATTATGTGATATTTTCAACACAACTGTATTTTTTCTTGTTATGATAATTAGTTTATTATGAATAATTACTTAAGTCATTATTAAAACATAAACATGTTAATGAAATATATAATTTAATAAAAAACGTTGTTGATAAATTATGATAAAGAATATATAGCCAATGTTAGTTAAACTGATAAATCATATGTATACTTACATTTGATTTATCAGTTTAAATAGCTTTTGATATTCATTTTCCTTTAACTGTAACAATAGGTCTATAATATATTGACTTTATTTAGGATTATTATTCATACTTCGCTTAAGAGTTTTAAATATATATGAACTCAGAATATTCTTGGCTATAATCCAAGCAAGTGCATGCAAATATGAAATTCCAAAGTACAAAATCTATTTTGCATGACGCAGGTTATATATCAAAAATTTTCTTCTCGATTAAACAAATAGTTCATTCATATATTGGATTAAAAATAAAAACTCTGATTTCCTGATCAAAATATTATTTTTTCTAGAGGGATAAGAATATAAATCACTATGATCGATATTACTGAAAAACAATTTTTTTTAATGAATATATAAGACAAAATCTTTCTGTTAAGAATTTATATAGTTTATAATAAAACTTCATAAATCATTTTAAAAACACATGTGGTTTAAAGTTTTGGATTTTTATTTACATATTTTTTTCAGGTTACGAGGTCAATTAAGTATATTATAAAGGATCTTGTAAGTTATTTTAAACGTAAATATTAGTTTATGATGATTATGAATAACGAGATATGCAAAAGTTTTTTTGTATTAAATGTTATTTGTTGTCCATCTAGATATTTTTGATACTTTTTTTACATCCAATTATCCCAAATATGAAAATATATCTGGATATTTTGTAATAATGACTAACAAATTATAAATAGATATTTTGAATGAATTCATGATATATTTTTGATGAAGAAGATAATTTTAGATATTATTTTTAAATTTGATAGAATATTAATTATTAAATAAAATAACAATAAAGATTCATTATAAGCTGTCGTTTTAATTAAAGGGCACACAGACAAATATGAATTTATTGACTTTTTTGGTATAAAGTTTTGATGCTGAATTGAGAACTAATTTATTAATATTGATGGAAGTAACAAGAAAACTAATGAGACGAAGAACAATATATATATATATATATATATATATATATATATATATATATATATATATATGTAAAATAATTCTAAAGTTGCATTCACTCTCGAGTTCACGAATAAAGTCAAAACAAAGAAATAAATTATTTCTGGTATTTTGTAAAAAAAGGTAATTAAAAACAAACAAGAGGAAAGAAAAAATAAAAGTGTCTTTAATTGAAAGCCACTCATAGCCTTGCTTCTTAAGGTCAAACTGTGTTTTAGAGTGAGTTATTATCTTATAAATAAAATAGTTTGGATAAATATTAATTGAGAAGAGAAAATTCCTTATTTAATTACTAATGAATATGTACAAACACGTGAATACGATCCTTATACCTCTTCAATGAACATAACACATAAACTAACAGGACTACAAAACTTATTAATTACTTTCGCTTTCAGTTATAGCTGTAGATAAATATATGAATAAATATATTGCATTAATATCAAATAGATTATTTTAATTTTCTCTTTAATAAATATCTTTCAATTTAATTTACAAAAGGAATCACAAGAGATAAGATTTAAAAATGTCTTTAATATGAGTTGGTGCTTTTTTTCAATATTTATGAAAAACTAAAAGAAACTTGATGTTTTAAGACTTGAAAAAAGCAAAGCGATTACTTCTTTTAGAGGATACACATAAAGCATGCTTTAATGCTTTTAAAGTAAAATTCAATGAATAACATGAAAATAGAAAATTAATGTCAAAAACAAGTAAAGAAAAAACAAATGCACAATTTCAAAAGCTATGAAAAGTAAAAATTATGTTGAATTTTAGCAAAATTCATTTTTAAATTAAAAATGCCAGTTTGCGTAAGCAAGTTTTAATTTTTTTAAAATTAAAAACAATAACAACTGCTTCAATTTATCAACCAAATCCTAACCAATTGATATGTGATTTCAATACTGCATTTAATATAAAATATTTCTTACAAATCATTATTCTGTAAATACATAATAAATACATTGAAATATATATGAAATTAATAAACACTATAAAAATATCATATTAGAATTTATCAAAAAGCAAGTTCTAAAATTTGATAATTACAATATTGAATCTAGACTATTAAAAAAATTTCCTTCTTTTTTCATAGTAAAAAATTACTGCTATCTATATATTATTAACTAATTATAAATTAATTTTTCTATAAACTCTTTATACATCATGATTAATTCATGATTAATTCATTCATGATTAATTAAAAAATCATGATTAATTCATTCAAAAAATATTTTCTATTATTCTGATTAAAAGGAACTCAATACATTTGGAGCACTTTTGGGGATTACAAGTGATGTCTAATCAGCTTTTCCAATGGCTTCTAAAACCAAAACCATTAGCGTGTTGATGTTAGCAGCAATTCCACTGGTAATACCAAGGAGTCAATTATATTTTTACTTACATAAGCAAATGAATTCCTTAATTGTGAAAAAAAAAACATTGTATTTTTATTTACTTAAAAGGAATTCTATGAGTTTAGGTTTAATATCGTTCATTGATTTTTTAGAGAATTCAGTAAAATATGTAAAACATAACAGTTAAATAAATAATTCTTCTTACAGTGGCTATAAATTATATTTATTTTTAAATAAACCCTATGAAGAATCACAACACCAACAACAGGAGTAAACATGTTTAAAAATGTTCGTATTAATTCCCTCCTTGGACGATTATACAATGTATGTTTCATTTCATAATTCGGTAATCGAATATTTTTTCGTCTCTGGCGTATAAAATATTAATTAAAATGTTACTGTCATTTACATTCATTGTTATTTTAAAGTCTTTAAACTTTTAATGATACTAAGAAAAACTAGTTAGTTTCAGTCAGAAACTTTAGAAAATAAATGGTTGAGATTTATAATATATATATATATATATATATATTACAAAAAATTAAAACGAAAAATTAATATTGAATCAGGGAATATCTATCTGTTTAACTGCCTATATACCTATATATCTATATAT
>JAPDSC010045053.1:0-23015 GCA_026290005.1 Latrodectus geometricus
AATGAATGTTAGTTAGCTTAAGTGGAAGGAAGAAGATGCAACAGTATGCTTAGACATTTTTTGTATCTCTACTCTTACAGTATTTGTAATCCTGTCCAACATCAATGGAAAAGTCTTTATGGAAAGCAATTAATGTGGTGTGGATATTAAAATACCTTGCAAGGATCTTCGGCCGAAGGTATCAAATTATAGTTACTGACTTTGCTCACCATGGCCTAATGCCATGACTGTTCTCTTTGGAACATAAGTTCCCTAGCCTTATGTTTCAAAGACTGTTAAATAATGAAAGATAAATGATGCATTTCTGTTTTATCCAAATACGTCTGTCGGGTTGTGTGCTTGGAAGTTTCCAAGATTTCCTACTTTAGACAAGTGAATACGAGCTACTATTTGTAAAAAGTCCTTCCGGTAGGAAGTTTACAAGTCAGATATTATAATACTTTATGATGAGTGTTGGGCTGTTAGGTTATTCACTATATAACGTCAATATTATAGTTGCTCTTCATCGTATTGGAGTTGCACATAAGGTAACCATAATTGGCAACTTCGATATGATTGGCATTTCTTGGACTCTTGCCAAGGAGAGTCCAAGAAACGCTAAAGGCAAGAAATAGTAGAGGAAAAATAGGTCTTTTCAGAACCTAAGATTCTGAATATGATCCCGGTCACTATTAAATTTGAAAAATGGTTGTTTTGTCGCTGTGTTTTTCATGCTCATGTTTTGGTGATTCTTGGAAGTTTCCCGGATTTCCTCCAGTGAAACATGTTAATGTTGATCACTTTTATGAAAAGTCTTCTTCGAATGCAATTTACATTTATGTAAAATTTGTGGGTATGTCTTACACCTATCAATGTGTGCATTTAATAATAACCTAGGTCCATCAATTGTTGTTAAGAATAAAATAAAAATAAATACTCTGCTCTTTTTGTTGCGAAAAAAAATTTGAAATATCTTTTCTATTTAATAAATCTAATTCTGCTGTTACAGTTAAAGATACTTGGCTGAAAAATTCTTTTAGAAATAATTTTTTTTGTAATTATTATATATGATCATTATTTTCAATAAATGTAATTAATTAAAAAGATTATTTTAAAGAAAAAAAAACAATTTCACTGGATATTATTTTTCCGTTGTTCAAAGTAATATATATTAGATTTGAAATATAAATTGCAGTATTTATTAAATGTTTCTAAATATCTACCATTATCCTTTTTTCTCTGATTTAGAAAAGCGTAAAAACAAATATATTGTCAAACGCCTGTACTCTTTTTTAGACTCTTAGATTAATATATTTTTTACCACGTTCCTACATGTGAAATTAATCTTTGGAAAAATAAAGATATGAAGAGTTATAATACATAAAATACAGTTATTTGTGTTAATGAGTTTATTGAGAATTATGTATATAGCTTATGACATACACAAATTAACAATTAATTGAGAAAAAATATGTATAATATGTCTTTTATTACCTAACTTTGTATTCTATAAGTTATTTAATTCTTGATACTTAAATTTGTAAAATTAAAAATTTAAAATATTTACGTGGAATCTTTTAATATACACTGGATTTATGTAAATTCTAGTCGCGTAAATTTTTAAAACATTAACATGGAAATTAAATCAGGAGAATAATTATTTTAAATTGTTAACAATATGATACCATTTAATTTAAAAAAAAAAAAAAAAAAAAAAAAAAAAAAAAAAAAAAAAACAGTGCCAACTATGCAGTATCTGTAAAAATAACTAAAGAATTCTTTTTTTTAAAATAATATGAAGAAATTTTCTTCCTTCTGAATTTATATCTTAAAAAATCTTAAATTAATTTTTTTGCGAAAATTAAATAAAACTTTAATAACAAATTAAATAGGATTATTAGAAATATCTCTTTTAATCACCCAGTCTTTCAAACTAAATTAAAAATATATGTGCCATGTAGATTATTTCCTACTATATATCACCTTATTTCTTTATAGAGCCGAAAATACTACGCTAAAATTACTGTAGTTTACTTTTATTTATACCAAAAGAGCTTAGAGAGAGGCTTGACTGAAATCCGATACGTTGGGCTGTTATTTTTATAGGGTTAATTACTGTCAGGAGTATTTAGAGATTGATCTGAATGAAATCCGATAGAAAACGTTGTTCGTAAAATGTTTTCTTAAAGAATAGATTTATTCATTTTTTGATTTCAGTTGATTTTGTGTTTGACTGCTATGAAAAAAAGAATTTTAAAAGAACGTCCTTTGATTTTACAGGAATATTTTCGAAGGACAAATGTTGTATATGTTCAATTGCGAAATATTAAAATTTTGAGTGCTAATTAACTTGAAAAGTTCTTTGAAGAAAATCAAATAAATAAATGTTGTTTCCTCTTTTAATTGAAATTTATATTTCCAAAGATAATTTTATAAAATGAAAGCTATTTTGAAACTTTATTGTGAAATGTTGAAGAAAATAAAAAATTTGTTCTTAAGAATTATATGATATATGTATAGCTATTATGTCATGAGAAAAATGGATAAGAAATTATTATTAAATATAGAAACAATTTAATTAAATATAAATTAAAAAAGAAAAGAACTGTTACTGCACATATCAATAATTCTAACAAATACATCTCATTCTAATTCACGACTCCATTCTTTCTTAAATTAACAATTACAAACATAAAGTAAATCAAGTCAAGGATTTAAGTTTGGTGAACTCATAATTTCTTAAACAATAAATTATAGCTTACTAACCACTTGTAAACAGATTTATTTATATTTGCTCCAAATAAAATAAAAAAAACTATATGCGGAAAAGATTTGAATTGATTGTGAAAATAATTTATTATTACTATTATTAATTAGAATAAAAATGACGAGTTGATTACAAACATTTTTTTACATTTGTATAATAGTCAGATAGAGCAAAAAGTAAAATGAAATAAAATAACTTAAAAATTAGGAAAAATGAATTTTCATAAACATTTCAATCAAGTATAGTGTAAGAGAATAAATAAATTGATATTAGATATCAATTATATTTATTTTACATGTATGCTTAAAGCTCTAATGTACAACCGTACACAAAAGTTATTAAGTTAAAAAACAGTTCAAAATAACATTTTGTAAATACAACTTTTTATAAAAAAATATCAATTTTAAAATAATTAATAAAAAATTAAAATAAACATATAATTGAAAATTAATTAAAGTAAATTTAATTTATTTCAATTGAGCTAATTATATTTAAAACGCTTGTGCTAATTTATATATAAATAATGTTGATTATATGACATTAATTTGTTTCTTCAAATGTTTTTTAATTATATTAAAATAATTTGAAAGTATAACAAAATTCAGAATATAAAAGGTAAATTTTAAATTGTAATTTGCTATAATTAGTATTAAAACTATAAAATCATCTTTCTAAATGCAGTTAATAATATTCCCATTTACGATATTGAGAATAAGCTTCATTTTATGTATTCAAATTTTCTGAACATAAGTTTTCAATGCAGATATTGTTGCATAAGTTTTTAATCAATTATATTTGCTTTTCATTTTCTTAGTCAAAATCATTTACTTTTTTTCTTGGTAAAGACAAAATATTTTATGAATCTCTCTCTTTCTCACGTGATCTAATTCCTAGGAAACAGATCTATACATATTTTGAACCCGGATTTTTTGCATATACCTGTCTGAAGAAAATTATTCCTATTTGAAAATACCTTTGTTTTTTTTATAATAAAATACGAATTTCTAAATTATTTCCATAAAGATAACTTTTTGGAAAAGAAAACAAATTGAACTATATTTTTTGTTTCAATAAATAATTTATGTATTTTATTATGATACATATATAAATTTATTATAGAAAATTGAACATAAAAAAAAAAGATTTTTAAAATACAAATTACTTATTAAATATTTTCAGTTGAATTGTTTTAAGTGGACTATTATAATATTAAAAGAAATATGTTCGTATTTTTTCTCCTAATTATATTATTTTAAAGATATTTAAAAAAGAAACCCAGACATCATTCTAATTTAGAGAATTTCCGATTGTTAAATTCTGGATTTATAAGACTATTTCATAAAATAAATAGAGAATTTTTAAGATTAATACTCTGAAAAATTGAAATAAATTATACGCTTTTAAATGTTTATGCATAATATGACAAATTTCACTGAAATTATTAAATAAATTATCTTTGACGTCTTCAGTGCTTTCAAGAAATGCTAGAATTTTTTAATATTCTTAATGCTGTTAGTATCTACGTAAATTTTATATGCCATAAGTTATGCAATGAACTTTCGAGAAATATTGATTCTTGTCTCACAAATCTTCATGGAAAAATTAATTAAACTGGAATTAAATTTCCAATTATTTTTTTCCTTTTATAATTCTCTTGTTTGCGAACACTTTTAACATATTTTATGATAAGTATTATTTTACATTGATATGTCTACAGCGACACAAATTTTATAGTATAATAGGTAAGCTAAACAGGTTGAATATTACGGGTACATTTTTTTATAGAGAATTTCATTGCATACATTCAACTGAAAAAAATAATGATTTTTCAGTGGTAAATGTTGGTAAGGTAGAATTTATTCAGCTCTCGTACTTTTCTATTCTTAATATCTTAAAACATAATAGTAGCAAAAATGGCATTTCTTTAATGTTTTGTGATTGTGTATTAAAATTTTGTGATGTCACTAACCAACGATTAAAGTTTTAGATTGTTTATTTGTATTTTATTCTATGTATTTTGTGTCTATTGTAAGATATCAAGTATAAGCGACTGTTTCTGTTATTTTTAACATGCCTGATTGAATAATTAAATGAACAAAATTTAACTTTTAAGTTTTGATTTTTCTTGAAATAAATCATATGATAGTAATAATAGTGTAATAAATTAATCATTGAGTGACAAATGTCCAAACACATGGAAGTTGTTGCAAAGTATTTATGTAATTTATTATAAGTATACTTGAAAATTTAAGTATAATGAATTGAATATTTAGATGAGACATTTCATTGATAAAGTTCATTGCTTTTTTTAAGAAAAAATCTACTTAATTCCCAAATTCTCATACAGATAATGCAGAAAGCAACATTCATCCGTTGTGTGAACAGTAGCTGAAAGAGAAAATTGCCCCCCCCACGTAAAGGAAAATAATCTTTCTTCTTGGCTATGATGAATTCCCAACAAAATATCATCATCATCAAGAATCAGATAGTTTAATATCGAAAGTTGTCGTGAGGCACTTGAGAATTCGCAATCTATTACGTTCTAGGATGAATTCTCATATAGTATCAGTATACATGTGTTGGAAGGAAATAAATTTAACCGTAAATTGTCGAGTATCTACCCCAAAAGATATTGATGCTTAAGGGAATGAGAGAGAATTTTCTTAGAATAAAATATTATTTTGTAATAAAACAAACTTTTCATTTCTTCTATTATCTTTTTACGTTTGATCTATAGCAACTTAGACGAAGCCAGGAAACATTCTTACCAATCTTACCACTTTGTCATTATGAACTAAGCAAAACATTTTTATTAAAATTTGAAATGGTAATAAAAAGTTAAAATAAACAATTCTATAAATTTAGATTAATTAATTTCTTCAAATAATGTTATATTTTTAATTTTTTTTGGTAATAAATTTCGTATATTCATGAATTCATATTAAAGCGTTAGAAGTATGAATTTAATTAACTGAGGAAATTATTTGTGAAGTTAGATAATACTATTTAAAGTACCATGTTGCTATTTTATTATGTACTAACAATATCTTACTATGAAAATAAATGAGTTTCATTACTTAAATTTTGAAATTAATTAAGAGGAATACCAAAGCAATTTTCCAAACATATACTCTGACTTCCAAAAATTAAGAAAAAATCACTAAAATAGCGAACAATATAACATTATGCAAAATTGTGTCACTTCTGTCGGAATACGTCATTCGCTAGGAGCATAAAAATGGATGTCTCAAAGAAAGGCGGAAATTGTCTCTGCGTAACTGAGATAAAAAATCTGGTATAGCGAAATTGTAACCATGGCTTCCAGCTATCATATGTTTGAACAATTTTGATGGCGAGCTATTGCAAGACTAGGGGAAGGACAAAGTCAGTTAAAAGTGGCTAGATAACTGACTGTGTATCCATCTGTAATTCATAGACTTTGGCGACAATTTCTAACCACGGATTTGACATCTAGGATATTTAACCAGGGACGGCTATCACGAGTGCCGATGGTGGATATTTGTCATTATACTCATAAAGGAATTGAACCGCAACTCCGGCTGAACCTAGGTACTAACTCGCTGTAAACTAAGGTTAATTTACAGATCAACCACACGCCGAAGGTGCTTCTCGTACTTGTTCTTTATGCGAAGCGACCTTTTTATTGTGTTCCATTCAGGTCATGCTATAGTAGGGAATGTTTCGAATGGGTACTTCAACATGTCCACTGGACAGTGATGAATTGAGGTCTGTTCTTTTTACGAATGAATCTAGGTTTAGCCTCGAAAGCGGTAGTAGGCGCTTTTTCATTTGAAATGAACTGGGAACTCGTTTTAGTTCATCAAACATCCGTGAAATAGATGCATACTGACCAAGTAGTTACTGAGTTTGGAGTGGTATCTCTTTGGGTGAGCGCATAAACCTCCATGTCTTTTCTCGTGGAAGTGTTAATGATAACAGTTACAGAGATGATATTCTGTATGCTTATGTGCGCCAATATACTAGGATAATAGGTGATACAGTACATGATAGAGATAGACCACACAGGGATCGTGGATGCTTATCTTGAACAGGAAAGAATTGAGTGCAAGCTGTAACCAACTCTATCACCCGACCTTAACCCAATTGAGCATGTTTGGATAGCTCTAGGACGCTTGCGTATAACTGCTCTTAATTTCCCCTCCTAGGATGCTAGCCACGCTTTCAAATGCTTTGGAAGAGCAACGGCTTGCACTTCCTTCACAATTAATAGACCACATAGTCGGGAGTATCATGTGTCGCTTCATATGCTGTATTGCTTCTAGAATGAATACGTCCCCATATTAAAGGTATTTTTACTATACCAAACATAGACCTACCATTTGTTTATTGTATTACATATGCTAATTTTCATAGCATCATAATTGTCTGGTGATTTCTTTTTATGCTAGTTTATTCCTTCCTATGTGTTGTATAATGCATATAAATTTCAGTATAAATTCCTATTATTTATACTGAAATTTATATATAACTTTTTGCATTAACTTGATTTTCACGGTTTTTCCTTAATTTATAATAAACAAAGTATGTGCCTTCAGTTTACGATATGTTATATAATTTTGGAAAAGCATATAACTCCTAACGACAACCATTAATGTTATAATCATCTATCAGATGACTCCATTACGAATTCCCTTCCATGAGTATGAATGTTCAAAACAATCAAAACATTACAGCACTGTACTGACAACAAGGTATTTAAAATATAAGCCAAATTAGAAGTCATACTTTTCTAAAATTTAAAATAAGATTTTTTGTTCAAATAATTTCATATTTTATACAAGGTATTTAAAAAGGTTTATTACAATTTAAAATTGTTTTAAAAGTTATTTTTCAAAATCGTGTAAAAAAATAAAAGTTGGAAATCACCAGAATGCTATTAAGCTTTTGTAGTTATTGAATACAGATAGTTTGCAAACCATAATAAAAACAAGTAAAATAATCCATTAAAGAAGTAGTTTTAAATAACATTGGACAAAATATAAAAGGTTAGATAATAACAAGAATTTAAATTCCAATGGTATAAACTAATTAAACAATCAACTAATTAACTAATTAAACTTATTTAAAAATTCATTCTGTATTTCTCTACTGAAGGAAATTAATGATACACATGAAATACGAAAAGAAATTGATTTCAATAATTTGAACTGTTATATTTTATCAACTCAAATGATATATGTACATATAAGTTTATTTTAATTCATTTTGGGCCATATTTGTTTTAGAAAATATAACTACTAGGTTTTTAGAATTGTAAAATGCAAATGTGATTCCTTGTTAATGAGTAAAATTAGAGATAAGAAGAGAATAAATTTCCTATAACCGAGGTGATGACAGGCTGATGTAGTTTCAAAAATTTTTGGGATGATTTGATTGGTTGAGTTAATGGTTTCTTTATCACTAGCTGGTAAAAATTGATTAATTTATTCTTAATGATGCCAGATCACGTCGCTTTATTTTTCAAACTGAATAAATAGAAACAACGTTTAAAAATACAGAATAATAATTTATTGTTTAATGAATTTTGTGTAAGCACAATTTTTATGAATTACATGTGTAAAAGAATTTTATGACAGCTAATAATTTTTAAATATTAATTTAATGTTGTCATTTAAAACATAAACTATTTTTAATTACTGTAATTAAAACAGAAATTCATATAAGGTTTATAAAATCAAATACGTTATAGGTTATAAATCAAATCATTAAAAAATATCTGCCTTTTTAACCGAAGCAAACTGAATAATAAATGAAATTCTTTATATGTCTTAATATATCTTTCATAAGTCCGTAAATAAAAGAAGAGTTGGTACTGATTAAAATAAAGAGTAATAAAACAAAATGGAAAAATTTTACGATAAATGCAATTCATTTTAAAAACTTGTAAAATCTTAAAATTAAGGATAGTTTTTTTTATCCAAAATTTCTTTTAGATAAAATCTTTTTTTCTCAATAGAAGTTGCATTTATAATAATTTATATAAATAAGATAGTTATAATTCTTAACTATAAGTAAGAAATTATAGCAAAAATATAAATAATATAACAATTTATATATTAAAATCTTAAAGAAACACTTTGTTCTTATTATGAGTAAATTCATAAATATTTTCATAAATTAAAAAGAATAAGAAATGAATCACAAAACATTCAAGCATTTAAACAGTTAAAATATTTTGTTAAAGTTAGAAACATTTTAAATTTTCTAAAATGTCCGCTTTTTAAATTATTTAAAAATTCCCAAATAGGCTCTTAAAATTTTACCCTGAAGACAACGAATTTTATAAAGAAAAGAGCAAAGATAGGTAACTTTTAAATAAAAAATCATTGACAAATTTCAAATTCGTATAAGATGTTTCACCTTACAATATTATTTTTGCAAATAATAAAAGCTTACAGCCTGTCTTATCAAATAAGAAATATAATAAATTTAAATTTTAGTAAAAATTCATTTAAATTGGGACATTAAAAATATGGCCATTAATGGACTTTATACAGTCATTTATAATTTTGATACATGATAAATAATTTTATACAGGGTATCTTAAGATAATTTTCTGAAATTTTTTATGAAATGTTTTAAAATTTTAAACGTATTTTACAAGGTACGCTTGGGGTAATGTAGAGTTTGCAGAAAATTTGCAAAAAAAGTTTATTTAAAATCAAATACAAAGTATGATTCTTCCCATGAATAAAAAGATACCTTACAATATTTCGAGCATATTTGCAGAGTATTAAGATTTGAATTAGAAAGTTTGTTCGATCATAATTTTTCCAAATATTGTAAAAAATATTATCAACATTTTTCTTAATGTTGCAATATATTCTTCTGTAACTACCATTAATACAATTACGTAATTTAATTTTATTCATGAATTACATTTCATTCGTCAAATACTTTTATTTTTTTTTAAAAAATTACTAAACTGAAAATGAATTTCAGTGAAAAAAACCTATTATTCTCAGGTAATTTTATTATTAATGATATTTGAAACGTTAATAAATTCATATTTATGTTACGTTTATAGAAAATTTAAAATGTGTATACAGAGTACACTTATTTTAGAACAAAACATTAAATGATTTATTGATGTTTAGAATTATGATACATTTGTGTTTTAATATGTAAATAGAAATATACGTTTCTATACGAAATATTGAATGAATAATCATAAGACGTATAACAAATGATTCTACTATCGAATGCAAAAGTACACTAAAAATACGTCTATGCATTATTTTATTCGTTTTGAAACGATATAAGTAGGCAAGAGTTTTGGAAAGTGTATATATTTCTTAGTTTAACAATATATTTCTTAAGTTTTATTCCCTAAATATTTCTTAAAATATATAGCGTTGTCAATAAAAAGATTCAAAAATATAAAATGCACTTATATTTTTTAAAAAAGGAGCTTGGTTTCAGAAATTGAAATAAATAAATCTTGTATCATGCCTAAAAGTATCGATTTCTACATAAATTTTCATAAGATGCTTGAATATTTATAATAATTATTTTTTAGACCACAAAAGTTAATAATGTAGGTATATTCAGAAAAAAATTGATTTCGTTGTTTTCTTGAAGAAATGATATCCCAAACCACACACTCATAAAAATGTTTCCAAAATGTACAAATTATTATTTTATGATGTGAAATATTACACACACACACATGCAAAAGTACATATGCAAAAGTACGATTGCAGCACAATTATTTAATTATATAAATTTTTAATTGATATGAAATCCAACGAATTGCATTTTTTCCGCTAGAGAATTTAGATACTAGTTTAAATTTTATGTTATCTTGAATGTTTGATGATGCTTTTCAGTTATTAGTATACGAACCAGATATCTAACCTAAATTATTTTACAGACTGAAACTATCACCATTAAAATGTTAACAAAGTATGTACTTAGAAGAGATATTGGTTACAATGAAGAGGTGCCATTTTCAATATCCATAATGATCGGATTGACACATTACAGTTAACAATTTCTGCAAATGTTTTCTCGAAAAATTTATTTTGATCTTATGTTTCAATATGATGTTAGAAAGTGTTATTACAAAGCTGTTAATTCCATTTCTTCCTAACTTTAGAATTCTTCATTTGATATCTTAGTTCTAAAACACTATTAATATGTATACAAATATTTATATTTACCAATATATTTATATATACTTTTAATTATTCCTTCTGTTCAACAATTCATTATTTAGATAATATTCTAAAGTGTTGGTATATGTAATGGCTTTGAATGTACTTAAAATATTTAGATTTGTTGTTCTATATGAGTGGGGCCAACGAATGTATGGTTGGTGCGAGAGTTTTCTCTTTCACTTCATTTACATAGACAGATAAATATTATTTTGATATGATCATGCAGCATATCGATTGATCATATTTACAAGATATTACTGAAAATACTTTTCAACCAGACAGTATTAACGCATATGTTTCTTGTCATTTCAACTGTCAGCGAGACAAATAAATTTTAATATGTCTTATTGGCTCTCCTCCTCGTATTCTTTTGACTTATGAAAGAATCGTATAAAATATTGATATGTAACATGTTAAACTGACTATTACCTAGAAGTATATTTTTAGACAATAAATTGATATATTAATAGTAGCCTACAAATCTGATTTGCGTGTATATTTTTGTTCATGGTGATTATTTTGTACAGCAGTGATTGTGTGTGGGTATAGTTTTATGTGAATCGATTTATTATTCATATGACACTGATTAGAGTTTGAAAAGTGCAAATGCTAATATTGTAAAAGGATAATTCACATTGGAGACAGTTAAATGCTGTGGAATTTTGATATTTGGTTGCAAGCATATCTTTTTTTATTTTTGCCATAATATGATATTCTGAGAAAAATCCCGATCTTACAAAGTGATCTCCGAATGAGAAACCCAATGCACAGCTTTCTTTTTATACAATGCTCTATATATTGTTGGTGCTTCTCTGTTTGTGTCACTTAAATATGCTGAAATGCTAAACATTTGTATATTCAAGCCTTTTCTTCTTTAAATATTTTTGATAGTTATAATATAATCCCTGCTTGGTTATAAGTCAATTTTAATGGCTATTAGTGTATATACATTTATTCATAAATATTGATATTCATATATGCGTATTCTAAATTCAGCTTTCTTTTCAAGAGTTCGATTAAAGGATTTCTCTCTCGGATGTGGATGTATGTAATAGTTCATATTTAATTTAGATCTTTAGAATTCAGTCAAATTTATATTTAAGCTAAAAAGGAAACTTAGGGTGACAAAAATTAATTAACTTTATTTATTCTGTATCATTATTTAATTTGTAAACGAATTAATGTGCAACAAATAAGCAAATTATAGAAATAGTTTAAAAAGTTAAAATTTTTTTTTATTCCGCGAAATATATCTAAAATTAAAAAATATTTGATTCTTTGGAATATACATATTTAGTTTTCAATGAATTTCTTTTCCAATATTTTACCAAGTTTGTTGTCACAGGTATACTCTGCCAATATCTATATACTTCTAGTGTAATGTTATATGTGTAAGATTACAGAGGTATGTATATTTTAAAATGTTCTTTTTTGCTTAAAACTTAAAAGGTTTTAATGTTTTTTCTGCAACAGTTTTGGTTAAATTTTTTAAGACAATTTTCTTCCGTTATTGTAATTTCATTGAAATAATTAAGAACAGAATTATATTGAGAAAAATATTTTATGCTGTAGGATTTAAAAAGAAACATAAGCATAAAATTTTCAAAGACATTTTTGCTTTTTTTCAAATAATGATCCAATTAAAATATTTGTGACATTTTTTATACAAGTTATTCCAATAATGAAAAATATTTTGTATTATTTAAAAATTTTGTATTATTATTTCCTTCAGAGTTTATTAAGCATCCGAAATGTCACAAAATTAAATTTTGGCTAGAATAACTAATTTTTTTTATGAAACTTAAGTTTTGACTTTGTTTTTTGTTCATAGCTTCTTTTTGCAAAATATTTTTCTCGAATTAAATTCTTTCTGTAAGTGTTGAAAAAGAAATGAAATAATTTTCTTTATCGTTGATAAGACGTTTTATCTTGACATTTATTGGATATATAATAATGATTTAGTTGTATTTTTTGGGAATTTTTATATATTTAGGTATAGCCATTTTGATGAATGGTTTGATAATTTATTTATCATTTTTATCCTATGAACAATGGATAAATGACAATTAATTTTCCTGCTGTTGTTATGAAATAATTCTCTTAAAAAAATTTCAGTCTTCCTTTTTATTGATTTAATGATTAAGAAACTCATCCTTCCAGAAAATTCTTTTAAAATGTTTTTATTTTTTGTAATAATTTTTATTTCAGAAATAGTTAAAGAAACTATTCTATTGTCTTGAAGTAAAAAAACTCTTTATATTTTGAATTTTAAATAACATTTTCTTCATAAAATATAATCTAGAATACTCACAACTTATTTGTTAAAACAGCTAAACTTAGAAGGAAGAATTATTTCATAAACCAGAGATTGGAGAAATACAGGTGAATATCAAAACACTGAAAGAAATTTAAATAAAAATATTTCAGAATGCACTCCGTAAGATTTAAACTATAGTCACGTTAGATGTTTTAATGTAAAAACATATTTCATGATAATGTAATGTAATCTCGACAAAGTTTCATTCTTCGGGGATTTTCATCAAACGTATGAAATGTCTGACCTCACAGACTTTCAAGTAGGTCAAATAATAGGTTCTAAAGTAGAGCAAACAACCGTAGCCAAAACATTTGATTTTTTAGATATTTCAATGTCTAAGGCTATAGATGCTTACACACAGCGTGATATCACAAGCTTGGTAAGTCAAAATCATGTACGGAAAGATAAATAGAGTGAAAAATATCAAGTATCCATTTGATATTTTTCATTCTGTTTATCCTTCTTAATTTTGTAATGTCTTAAATGTCAACAACTAAAGCTAAACTAACCACTTAGGTCAATCAACATCTAGACTATTTATCTTCAATTATTATATTTAAAGGTACATTTATAAATAAAATGTTTATGGTAGAGTAGAGATTACTAAGTTATCAGTTATAAAAGTAAATGCCAAATATCGTTTACAGTGGTAAATCATAAGCCACTGACATAAAATATGGTCGATTGATAAATAAAAGTCAGACATATCGTTTGACGAATCATCATTCACATTTTTTCTCATAATACGATAGATACACGTTTGGAGAATGGCAGCATAAGTAAAAAGATGCATTTGTTTCTATACAACTGTCAGGTACAGAAATAAGATCTGTTTTAGTTGGAATAATTATGTTATGGTTTTGTAATATCCTAATCATACTGCCCATTGATAAAAATATAATGATTTTTTTAAATAACCACATTCATCCTTCAAAGGATAAATTTGGTTATTTAAAAATCAATGCATACTTTTTTAGTAAGAGATATATTTTCTTAGGATGATAATGCTCTCATTCTTTCAATGGTATTGGCCCAGACATAGTTTGATTGATACGAGGATAAAGTGAAACATTTACCTTGACCACCAAAATAAGTATATATGATTTGCTTTAAAGCGTTCAATTTGGAAACATTAACCATCTTCGTTCCAAAAATTTTCCAAGAAGAATGATGTTATATTCTCAAAACAATAATTAGCACTTGTTTTCTTCAGTTTTAAGGTGAATGTAAACAGAATTACGTGAAAAACATTAATCTGATTTATTAGTTTTGCATTTTTTCTAGGGTATTTCTATTTTTTTTTGATAATCATTTATATTATTTCTAACTTTATTGTTATAATGGTACATAAATAGGTTTGTAAGTATGCTTTTTTATATGTATACTTCTTTAAGCTCTAAAAAGCTTCAGGACAGTTCCAATAAGTGTAGTTCTATATAAATACTTTATTTCTCACACAAACATAATGAGAAAATTTCTTAATGATATAAATTAATGTTTTAAGTTTTTATTCTTTATTATGAAGATCACTTTTAGGGGTACATGCTCTGGAAAATCAAGCAATTTTAACATACCATTGATCGAATATTGCAAAATTATTTTGAATTATAAAATTATGTACTGTTAAATTATATTTTTAAGTGATGAAAATTCTTGAAATATATTATTTTAATAGAAATTTCTTATCTTTGCCACTCACTGTGCTATGCTTATATGAAGCTAATATTTTGATTTTAAATACATGATCTAGTTTAAAAAACCTGAAAAAATTGTGTATCTCATCTTCATTCTTTTCTTCTGACAGTGTTTAAGCATTACATCAATAATTTCCATATGATTACATATACCTTTTTTTATTTAATATCCCGAATAGGATTCAATAAAATATGAGATAATAAAAGAATGAATTAATAAGGAATATTGTCACGCACTTTTCCGGAATGTAAAGGATTCCACACTAGGTTATGACTGCTGTTTTTATTCAGAGTAAAATATTTATAAGATCCCACGTCAATGCCATGCCAATCATATACCATGGCTTGAAAGGATAGTGTCAGTTCAGGGGTTGGCATTATTAATTGAATGTGTTTCGGTATTACAAGGTAGTCGGTTGCGTTTATTCGGTTAAAAAAATAGAATGTTTAAAACGAATCATGATAATTTACTCTTTTTCAATTGTTTAAGTGGCAGATTCTAATATTTATATTTACTTATAAATATAATTATTGGAATAGGTTACTTTAAGTATATTATATGGATTATCTTTTAGTGAATTATAAGAAACCACCTACACATAACATAATGCTTAAAATTTGTTTTCTGAAACTAAAAGTTCGAAACCATTTTATTAGGTGGCACCTTATTTTCTCTTAAGAATATTTAAGAATTTAATTTATTTTTGAAAACAAATGGGAATCTATTTGTAGGTAGTAGCTTTAAAAATTAACCAATTTTATTGTCTACAACGGTAAAAATTTTTTTTATTTAATGCAAAAGAAAATTTTCATGTTTAGTAGAAACTTCTCATTATAAAAAATAAAAATGTCTTTTAATTTTAATTAATAAATATTCTAAATAGGCATGCAATAAAATTAGAAAAAAATACTAATGAATTATTTCCCCTATGCATTAAGATGAAAATTTCAACCTTCAATAACTGAAAACCACTTGATAATTTAAAAATAAGAATTTCTTATGTCAACAAAATATATTATTACTTTCATCCCAAATTATTTGTCATTGAAGTATTAGTATGTATTACCATTCATCACAAATTAAATTTTTTATAAATATTATATTTAGCATTTTTTCCTTAATCTCAATTAATATCGTTAGACAGTTTGCTCATAAGCATAAAAATAAGTTTTATTGACGCATTTTTTAAAATGTAATCCTAGAATTCACATCGCATTAATACATAGAAAATATTGTTTATTAATTTATGTGGTATATATAAGTTAAAACACCAATTTGCAAAATCTTATCAAATTGACTAGAATTCATGTTTTCTAAAAAATTATGAGTTAGTTGAACAAAAAGCAGAGTTAATTTGAAAATAAGATTATTTAATTTTTTGCAGGGAAATACTCGCTCTTTAGAGGGATAATGCACTTACTAAAAGAAATATGCATTTATTTGTATTAGTATTGTAATTATTAAGATGCTTAGATTGTAATAAAATTCATTCATAAAAGATTTATTTTCAAAAGAAAACTGATTGACAAAAGAGACATTTGGAACAAAAAAATATTTTGATATTTGAGAATAAACAAATAGGGATTCATATATTTTTTGAAACAAAGTTACGAGATCTAAACTTAAAAAGTCAATTTCTTATGTCAGCAAAAATCGAAATGCTTATACACTGGATTGCTTAGGTTGACCAGTAACGAGTTTTTCTATTTTACAATTTAATAAAGTTACAATAGACTGTGAGGTCGCATGTTGAATCAATTCTAGGTAATAAGTTAAGAAGAAATTTTTAGTTTTTGGAGATTTATTTCAAGCTCATATATGTTTAAGAACAAGAATTTCGTGATTTAATTGAGAGTGATCTTTTGTAAATATTTAACCAGCTTTGTACGTTATCATTTTAGAAAAATGAAAAATATAGTTTTCTTAGTTTCTTGTTGTAGTTATTAAATTATTCTCTTTCTTCTCGATAGGAAGACAGTTTGTTAACAACTCAACCATATGTCCAAATAAATGGAATTAATGCCTAATATAATTAAAAATTTTAAGAAAAACAGAATTTTATATACATGCTAAATTTTACAATAAACAATTTAATATTGAAAATCATAAACATATCCATTAGAAAACATTCGTTAGAGGAAAAAATATTATATTTTCTTTATGAAATAAATGGTGCATTTTATTTTTATTTTTTATAGGTGAATTTTTTATTTTTGAGTATGTGAAAGATGAAAGACATTGTTTACATACATGATATAGTACGTTGTGAATAAATGAATTTTAGCGTTTTTCAAAACGTTATATATTTAATTCTGCAAAAAAGAAAAATGTTAAATAGTAATCTGTCAGTGTTTGATTGCATAATGTTTGTCCAAAAGATTAAAATTTCCATGGTGGTTTAGTTTTATTCGAAAATAAAAATTTCAATTATTTTATCAGTAGCAGAAAACTTTTTTCAAGGATTGAAATTTTTTGGTGTAATTAATTAATATGCTTAAAAGGAAAGTGACTTTTTTCATAAAATAAATTTTAAATATTGCTTACAAATAACAAATTTACTTTTTTTTCAATGATTTGTTAGTTTTAATTTATCTAAAGTATCAATTATCAGATTTTTTTTCCGATGAATGACTTCTATTCATCTGATGATGTAATATTTCTGAGGTTTCTAGCACATATTCTGAATACGAAATCAATTTCTTTTTCACTTAATTTTAAACACTAAATTTTTAAATGTTAAAGCATTGAAAAATACTTAACTAGCAATTTTAATTACTAAAGATTAATTACCATAGATTACCTAATGAACTGTTTTTACCATTATGTTGTTCTACATTTCCTCTTTACTTCACTTTGTAAATCTTTTCCAAGTCTTGGATTTATTTATAAATTATATTTTTACTTCACTTAAACAATTCCACTAAAAGTACTTCACAGTTCCTCATCTACAGTTCTTAGCTGATTTCCAAAGATGTAGATAAAGAAGTGATGTACATAAAAATTTGTTTTTATATATTGCTTAAAAAATGAAGGGTCGTCTAAGTACATGGATTTGCATATTAAAAACTTTTCGATAGAACTCAATCCTATAAGCTATAAACATAGAAATGAAGGATATTAAAACTGACGGGAATATTATTAGAATTATTTTGCAGTTTATAATTATTCCAAGCCAGTAATTTCCGCAAGATTATGCAGCACTTTACTCTGCAATTTTAGCTTGTTATTTCTTTTTGATAACTGAGTATTCTTAATTAATTTACCTGCATGTGCTCATAAAGTATAATTCATATTTAAATTATTGGAAAAATCAGATCAATATTTAATTATAAATATATAATTACCTTTACAGCTAAAAATTTGCTTTCGTAGCAATTTTTTTAGTTATTTTATTTTTCTGCTATATTTTATTTATTTATCTACACGTAAGGACTGTAATACTGAAAGCAGAAATCAATGAAACTAATATTGAATAAGAATTTCACAAGTGCGCAGTCTCTGAACATGCTAGTGATTTCTAAAGAATTCTTTTATCAACGTTACTCTATCTTCCGACTAGAACAAAATCTTCTTTCGAATCTATCAAATCCCTTCGACATTTCAATTCCCGATATTATTCTAAAACCCAAGCAGTAAAAAAAGAAAATTGGATAATTTTTTCATCCTCGTGCCAAAAATTGATCTTAGAAGACCATATTGGAAACATATTTAAAGTTTGCCTCCATGGAAAACATAATCGCATTTCTTCATTCCAATTTTTCAATCCATGTTCAATTTAGAGAAACGCACGCAAAAATGTCGAAGACAATGTTAGAATCACTTTTTATGCAATTTCAGTTTCTTATTTTCTATTTCAGCTATATATATATTTTTTTCTTGAAAAATAAGGTCATGAAGTTTTTCCGCTTCTGAATATATTATGAAATATATAAAATGCATTTTTAGCATGTTCCTTGCATATTTTTCCTATTTACTTTCCTGATTGCAGGGAACCATGCGGTGAATTTATTTTCAAATAAATATGTATGGTTACAATGTTTAAAATCAGTGATGCCAACTGCGTCTTTCTAGTCTGAACAACAGGATGTATTCCAAGACACAATTTCTTTCAAATTAATTCTACGTGAATATAGCAACATGGCGATAGTAATAGAATTTTAAAATACCAATAAAAAATCCATATTAATTTGAATTTGTTAATACTTTTTAAAAAATTTACATTTTGTAAATTTATTCAAAATGATAGCTTTTCTTATTTTATTTTGAATTTGAAAAGTAATTTTTATTATTTAAATTAATAGTTCATATAATTATATAAATTTGTTTATAAAGATGGATCTTCAGTTGGGTTAGGATTTAAACTCACTACCTTCCGATAACGAGAACGAATGTTATAACCGATAAAACCACCGGAGCCTAACATCTGTATGTATACACACACATATATGTATATGTATGTATGTATATATATGTGTGTGTGTGTGTCTAACTGGCTCTTGATTATGCTTTTCAACACACTGAAATTCTTTGAACATAGTTCTAACTGAAATTTGTTTGAAAAAGCATTAGTTACAATTTTTGTCATTTTCAGCAAAGTAGAATGTCTGTTCTGCCTTACAATTTGTTGGAAACGTGGTTGATGAATTTTTCGAAAAATTGTTGTCGAACCACAAATATGTTAACATTGTGTTGAGTTTGATACCAATATTTTGGGAAAACTTTGATAAACCAGTGAGATGTTTTTACCTTCCAAATCAAGAGAACTGCTAAATGGGTATCAACAAAGCCCATATACAGTTTGGAAAGATCTGTCATTTACTCATTTTTCTTCTTTAGAATGAAATTCACTCTTCTTGAAAATTGCGTACATCATTAGCAAATATTTTTTTATTTCTGATTGCGGGTGCCCTTGAGCAAGTAAGTAATTTAGCCCATTTGCCACAACAAGGCCGGAAACTGCTACTCATTTTATCGTTACCCGGTGGGTACCTGTGAAACAAGTCACGGAGGTACGAGTAGCATCGCCCAGGCCACACCACCACAAACCCGTTTATAGGGTGGGCCACATTCATCCATCATCTGAGGAAAGGACAAGAAACACACACACACACACAGATAGAGAGAGAGAGAGAAAGTACATACATCCATGCCCGATTCAAACCCAGGTCCTCCCCATCCGTAGTCAGTTACGCTAACCACTAGACAGGTTGGGCGGCTCAGTAGCAAATATTTCAATCAAAATCTAATAATACCTGTGACTAAATACCATGTATTAATGTAGTATACCAACTCAGAAATATCAATATTTTTGTTTTCTTTTTAAAACATTATCAATTTTGTTCAATTTTAATAGTAGCGTTTCACAACGACTTTTTTTTTTTAAAAAGAAAAAACTAAACAAAGTAAATTATGTTAAATATATTTGAAGAAAAACTTTATATGGATTGGAGTAACAAAAGAAAAGGATTTAACTACAATATATAAAGGACTAAATAATTTTTAATAACATTAATTTAAAAAATAGATATATTTTAATGCTGGTTTTTTGGTTCAGTTTAAAGTAAGGAATTAAAAATATAAGAGGATATTTAATTCAATTTTGGAAGTTAGTATCTGATATTTGAATTGAACTTGATTCACGGGATTTTTAGTTAAAATTGTTATGCATAAAAGACATTCTTTATTATTTTATTTTTATTAGTAATAAATTATTTTAATCATCAAAAATTATTTGTCAGATGTTACATCATATTGGTTGTTTTTATTGAATTTTTATTAGTTCTCTTTTTCATTTCAATTTTTATATCATCAGTCTCCATTGATATAAAATTTATAACTATTGAAGTTATTTCATTTAATAAAATTTGTTTTATTGTTATTAAAATAAAGTTGATTTGAGGTATATAAAAATAATATTAAATATTTATCCATTTATTGTAATGTATATTCTATTGATTTAGATTTAATTATGCAAACGTAAATTTATGCAAGCATTTCTTTTTCAATGTTTTCTTTTTTAAATTGAAATATAATGCCGGATATGTTTTTCAAGTTCAGTAATTTATTATAACAATAAAATGAGCATTATTTGAAAAATAAGCTTTTTGTAGTTTGCTTCCTACTACTTTTAAAATTCATCCACTATAATTAAAATATTATGGTGGTTACTCTTTGAAAAAATAATCGCTGATGTTCTATCTCAAATTTATTTTGATTAGTAATAGACTCAAATATTTTATATTTGATTTGATTTACTGCTTGTTTTTTCATTTGATTAATTGAGCTTTTTATTTCCAAATTCATTAAAAAAATATAATATTTAAAAACATAGGCAAGTGTTTTTACTGATATAAAGATTTTTAAAATTAAAATAAAAATATTATCAGGCTTTTGATATTTGAAATTTGTATTAATGAAAATTTTTTCTTTGATTTGTAAAAATAAGCTATTAGAATGACGAGCATTTCTATTGAAATTTCAACTAAATGGTTAGAAGCTTAAATTCTAATTTTTATTTAATGTTCCTTAGTAAAATAAAAAAAAAACAAGTTTGCAAATTATGGAATGAAAAGGAAATTTAAGTCTAGAAAGTTTCATTGAATATATTAAAAATAACAAGAAAGATGCAATTTCTCAGAAAAATTTTTGGAAACAATATCAAGTTTATCAAGTTATATTCTTGAACTTTACTATTTATTCTTGGTATAATTTGATAAATTTTTTTCTGCGAATTCTGTTTTAAATTCCCAAAGTTAACGTGCATTAGTTTTATCATATGTAGTCTGATATTTTTATTATCAAATATCTTCTTATAACCTATTTATCCTTTCATTTTAATTTATCGATTCATTCCTTTATTTTAGATTAATTCCTGCTTGCTAAATTTGAGAATCAGCAGATATATTTTTGTATGATCTGTCATCGTCTGGAGTAAAATTGAATGTCTAGACAAAATTTGAGGTCTTTATTAATCATTTGCCTCATTTGTTTTAACAAGTAGTTTATTTTTTGTCTTGGCTGAAATGGAATTAAATTTGAGAATTGAAATCGACCTATTTGTAATTTTTTTAAATGAAAGCTTAAATTAAGTGTAAAGATTAAAATACAATGAAACTCATTTAAAATACAGATTAGGAACATTTTGTTTCTATAATATTAATAAATTGAAATTGAACCTCGATACTATAGATATATTAAAAATTAGACATTTTAAAGAGATATATTTTGCTGAATCTTGCCCTTTGATCATAAATTTACTATTACTTTTTGAATATTCTTTTTAGAGGTATATTTGTCATATGGTTTCAATTACTGAATATTGTTTATTATATTCTAATAATTTGTTGATTTTTTAAAACTTTTTTCTAAGCAGCATGATTACTTACATTATTGTTATGTTATTTAATTAATATGTTTAGCTGTTTTTAGTTGTGAAATTATTAAATATTGTATATTAAGAATACCTTTTCATTTGTATCGTAATTTGATACTAACTCTCATAAGTAGCATTATGTATAATATTTATATCCTTTTCATAAGTAACAAATTACTTGGCAATTAATTTTTTAATTGTGTATGTGTCATTGACTGCTTCGCGTGATGTAGCAGTTTTTGGCTGGGAGATTCAATTATATAATTTAAAATGCTTTTTAATTTTGCCGACTATAAATGTTTCTAATGTCTTATACAATATCTTTTCTTGTGTAAAATTCCACTGTTGTATATATTTTAAAAACATTTGTATTTTTCTGTCTAGATAAATGACAAGTGTGCTCACTTCTTCCATGCACCCTAAATTTTTTTTTACCCTGGTAAATTATATGTAATTTGATTTTTAAACATTCACACAAAGAAGACAACATATTTTGATAATATTTTTGAAAATTCGCCTCATTAAGTGTATAATTGAGCAGTTACATTTCAAAAAACATGAAAAATAATTAAAAAAAAATTGTTCTCAGTTACATATTATTTAAAAAGTCCTTAGCACAATTTTTTCGATAGCAGCAAGTCATTAAATATTGTATAATATAAAATTTGAATTTAACCATTTTTA
>JAPDSC010045054.1:0-28300 GCA_026290005.1 Latrodectus geometricus
TAGTATTTCTCTCAAAACTTTCTTGTGAAACTTTTCTGAAGATGAATATTCATCATATTATCCGCCAATTATATACGCGGTACTTTGTTTCTTGAAGTAATGTTTAAATAGTATATTCGTTTCCCTCAAGTTCACTTCTTGAAGCAAAGTTAACAGATAACTTAGCTATTGCTTAAGAATAATTATTATAAGTTTTAAAAATATTTTTCTGAAGATACATTTTTCAATTGTAAAGAAACTACTTAGAAAATCATTTTAAGTATATTTAGATTATTGTATATATTTAACAGTATTTTAATATAAGTATTAATAATTGAATTTCAATTATTTTTAATTATTTGGGGCAAGTTGATGATAATGTTATAAATATCCTATAGTTTGTATAGTAAAATTGTCGCTTTCATTGATTTCTTGAAATTATAATTCATATATTCAATACAAACATATTTTGAACTTTCGAACAAATAAATATAAATTATTTCTAAATCATGTCTTTCATTCATGTATTTTACAAACTTTTAACGAGAAAACAAAGCTGTCGTAAACTATTTTTATAGAAACATAAACTCAAATCATTTATCATTGGTAAATGAATAATTTTATGTAAAATGTCTAAAGAGGTTCCAACATAATAAACAGAAAAAAAAGTACTTAAGTTGTTTTGGAGAATTATTTCTATATGTTTTCTAAATTTGTTTCTTCTGTAATAACAAAAAATTAGTTTAGCCTATTAATAGTAAAAATAATGTATCGTCAGATATATCTTAAATTTCCAATCTGTTCATTGAATCAAATAGAGGGGATTATCTTTATGATTCTAAACTTAAGAAAGATATTAACTCAATACGAAACTTTTATAAACTAAACAGCACATAATCTTAATTTATTCATACATATAATAATTATAAATATAAATTATAAATTTCTTTAAATTTGTCTGCACATATTTTTCTAACGTGTACCACCATTTCTAAATGAATTCATTTAATTATTTCTTTGTTTTGGAGATTTATTTGAATAAATTATAAAATGTTTATTCTTAGTACTATAATGATGTATTTACAAGCAGTTTTATTTGATTTATTATAAAGAAGCAGTTTTATTTGATTTATAATAAAAAAAGTAGTCTTATTTGAAAAATATTTGCCTTTAAATTACAATTTTTATAAATTAAAACATTATTTTATTTATGAGTGCATGAATCATTTCTGACTAATAATAAATGATGAAACATAAATTTTTATTAATAAAACATTAACTATTATAGCTGATAATTCATTTCCTTAGAACAATGATTTTCTTCCGCATTTCTACATAAATATACCATGAAGAGAAAAGTTTTCTTTCGTTTCTTCCTCTCCTATTTTTCTGTTAAAAGAAAAAAGAAAAACATTTCTGTAAGGAAAAGTGGAGCAACTGTAATAAAATCCAATGAAAGGAAAGAAATTTGGTTCAATCATTTAAACGGGGAGAAATTCTTTGAAAATGGACTCATTTCAAATAGGTGTGAGACAAAAGTATTCAACCGTAACTACTGCTCTTTTGATTTTTTAAATTACTTCTTTGAAGCAAGACGAGCAAAATTTAAGAAATAAATAGAGAATTACTTAAAATGAGAAGATTTGATTTTTTTCAAGTAGATCAGAAGAAATGCGGTTTGCTTTTAAATTTGTAATATTTATTATAATCTTTTTCGTTATATATATATATACGTAGAAATAAATATGTGATAATATAATATATATATTATTATATATTTATTTCATATTATTTTCCTTTATAAAAATATAACATGGCGTTTATAAACTTGTTTACTCAATCTATTTCTACACTACGTAACCACATCTCACTTAGAATACGTCAGGTTGAGAAATAAGTTAGCAACGAATTGTATCAACATAATTTTTGAAAGTATAAATGGTCAAATTTTAACTGTAAATCAACAAAAAGTTATCACTTTATCTCTGTTTAGTTAACAATTCAAATTAAAGTATCTTTTCAAAATTTCTGTCGATCACACCTGAGAAATCAATAGTGATAGTATATGACAGCGATATGAAAATTGATATCATTTAATAAAAATTTAAGAAATTACTTATTCTCCGTAGGTTAATTCTGTTAAATGTTATACCTGAAGCAAACAATATTGAATTTCTTATTTTTACAATTTTATATTATTTTTTATTTACTTCAACATTTTCTTATGTATAAAAGTAGTTTACTATATATGATTATACAAGCATCGAAATAAGAATATAATATCTGATTAGTTATTTTGTTTACTAAGCAGAATACCGCTTTACAGTATAGGCTATTATGTTCATTTTAATTCCTGATGTTTGATTATATCATACTAATTATCAAATCAGCAAATTGATTAAGAATGGAATTAAATTAGCATGATGATAAAAAGTTATAATAGTTTCTCATAAAAAGAATCCAATTTATTGATTGCGTAAGAAAATTTAATATATATTTTCAATAGCAAGTAAATTTTAATCTGTTTATCAGAAAAAAATATGTTATTGTGCATTCTAACATACGCACATATGTAAGGACTACAAGTATTTTTTGTAAATGTTATTAAGATATATCTGTGTAAAACCAATTTTTTAACACTGTTTTTAGCAACCAATATTTAATAAATAATTAATTTCATTTGGCTTAATGGCACATGATTGTTCCATTAAGTCAAATGATGATTGCAATCATTTAATGATTAGTAAGTCAAATAATGATTGCAATCATTTTAGCTCTTTTGTTTTTTTCAAAATTTCAATGACTAAACTATCCCTTGATGGTGATATTTACTATTGTCAATCTGCTATAATTACTGAATACTATTTATTTGACTATAAAATCTAATAATAGAGGCATTTTATACTCCATATCTTCTTAGATGATATGCCGAGGAGATTTGTACTAAACAGCACCTAGTGTAACACTGCTTACTTCATTCACTCTGGAAAACAATTTACTTGAATAATATATTCAGTTTTAATTATTTTAAAATGTTCTTACTACTCATATTCATCTGTTAAGTTAAACAAAACCCTTTCTCTAAGGTATACTTTGGATTATGCAAAAATATCTTACCGTCCTTTGCAGATTACCATAAATGCTCTGAATCTCAGAAATTACCACTATAATGACCTCAGATTTAGTCGCAAATTAGGAATATTTATCATAATGATACCAAAGGTATGGGTTTCTTAACTCATCTCAGTAATTTGAAAATTTTATTTTGCAGCATTTCTAACTCTAAATTGTATCTGAAACTTCTATTTAAGTATTATCAAGCATGTTTTTATATATTAGAATTAACTTACAAATTATAGACTCGACACTGTAATATTGGTCATTTCCTATTATTTTTAAATTCGTCAAGTAGTTTATAAATGTGACAATGAATTTCTTGTTCCATAATATCCCCCGTACATGTAACTCATACGTGCTCTACACATTTGCTTGATATTTTCTAGTTCTCTCCAAAGTTATCTATATAAATACAGATTCATACAATTATTTATAGAGAAATTCAGTATCAGTGATTTTTCAACTGAGCAATTTGACTTATAAATTTTATAATTTTTGAGAAAGAAAAAATAAGATTAATTCTCATTGTGTGTGTGTTCATTATTTTCAGAAACATTTCAGTAAAATTCTGAATAAAACAATATTAGCATAATCACATTCCAGTTTTTGTATGAGTTTCTGCATAGACACTTATAAATTGTTGAAAAAAAAAATACTTTTTAAACAATGAACCAAGAATTTTTATGCTGAATTCCTCATGTCCTTCATATTTTGCAACATATATATCATTTCTTTTTTGTATGGAAAGATCCACATCTGATAGCCCACACACTCAGAAAAATAACCAAATGTTTATATTCAACAAAATGAAAAGAACAAAAAAACACATTTAAAACATTCTTATAAGAGTTAGAGAATATTAATTTTAATTTAAGAGAAATGAATTTCATTAAAATGTAAATTTAAATCAAAAATATTTTAATGTAAATTTTTATACAGAAAGTAAGAATAGTTTTAATATAGAATATAATATGTAAGAAAATTGATCATAAATAAAATTTAAGAGTTATAAAATACTTTTTTTGCGTCTTTTAAATTATTTACCTGAAATTATATTAAATGGGAAATACTAATAGATTCAGCGAATGTCAACAATATTTAAAGTCCACTTTTTAGTTAAGTATAAAGGGAAGATTTTTGTGTTATTATTAAAAAAAATGGTTATATAAATATTTATCCGTTTCATCATGTAACTCTAATGAAAAATCTGTTTTTTTAAAAATTTTTACTACTAATCTTTACTTTCAAATATAATCAATCAATAAAAAGAAGTTTTTTACTGAAATGAGAAGGTATAAATAATAAAATAAAGAATCTTCATGCATATATTAGATATTAGAGCTTGTCTCTGACTATATATTTTTACAAACAGGTATAGGACAATATTTAGACTTGATTCTGTTTATTTTTTAAGATTATTATCTAAATTACTTTTAAGCAAATGTCATAAATAAAATAAATAAAAATTTCTAAGTTTCCATGATAAATAATTTGAAATATACTTTTTTATGCTTAAATGAAATAGCGGTATAGAGTGAGGAAAACATAAAAAAATAGTTTTTTGCATTGAGAAATAATATTAGAAGTAGTGATTGAAATTTATTTTGTTAAAATATATTAGTATAACATTTCGCATATTTATATTGACTACATTGCATCAAGTCAAGATTATGTGAAGCACAAATGCATCCAAAAATGCTGCATCATCAAATAATCTTTATTGAAGCTGTATGTATTGAAGCTGTCTTTGGCTTTAGGGGAGAAAGTTTTCTTAATTTCATATCGCCAAACTCAAGCTTCAAACGAAGTAAACGCAAAACGTTTCAATTTTGCATTACGATTTTATTAACACTGTCTACATGTCACTAGAAATTAAAGCCCTTCAAAAGATGTTATTTGATCAAGGTAATGGAATCTATATCTAGTATAAAGATTGCTCTAAAACAAACTATCTTTACTAAGAATAGACTAAAAGAGAAATAAGAATTTTGGATATCACCATCATTTCACAAATGAAGTTTTCCTGGATAAGTTGATGGCAATATAATTTACAACTTAAATAACAGTTTGAATAACAATTTCATATTCGTTTCAAAAGAAATGGAATGTCAAAAAAGATAGTGGTTAATAAATAAAACAAACAATCTTTGCATTCAGAAATATTTTCCCTCGAGAAAAAGAAATTCTTTGATACTAAAGAAAGAACTTTTTTTCAGAACTCTTTTGAGTTTTTCTTTGACCAGTATGCCTAATTTGAGAGAATTTGGCCTATCAAAAATAAGGGAAGCTTGTAGAAATATAAAGTCAGTATCTTAATTAAATCGAAAGATTTATGGGAAGCAAGCATATAAATAAAATGCTGTTCGAGAAGGAAAGAGTTTGAGAAAAAAGCCTTTTCAAATTCTTATTATAAACCAATACTTTAAATGCATAAAAGCAATGGAAAGAAGAACTCACAGGGAAATCATATCTCCAGCCACAGAAGTTCAGTCAACATCCAGGAATAACAACAATTCTAAAATAATTCTAAAGTGAATATTTGAATTCATGAAAGCATACAAATTCTTTAGTTTACAGTCAAACAGCTTGGAATAGATTATCATGGGAATACGTTTCTAGCCACTGCAATCTAATTAACCTCCAAGGATTCTACGAGCAATCTTGAAATAGACACTTAAAAGTAGAAGTTACATCTACTCTTTTCTGATGGAGGAAACAATTTTCTTTTTAATTCCTCTTGGAGAGGATTAAAATAAGCAATATATACCATGGAATTAAGTTAATATGAATAGTTACATTTATTTTAAAACAACTTATTCATTCAGAATAATTACCAGTTTAATACATCAGAATTTAATTAACAATTTTCAACAATTATTATATTGACAAATATTTAATATTGATATAAAGCTGGTAAACATGGCTGTATAAATCTCATTATTATAAGATTTAGTATATGATTTATTTCTCTATATTGCAATTAATGTGTGACACGAATTTTTAATATATTTATAAACATAATTATGCACAACTTGTACCTCAACATTACTTTTCATTAAGATGAAAATTCAGTGTAATGGAATTTACATTGAGCTTCAAACGTATAAAGCATAACTTACACTCTCTGGCAGTATCAACATACATAGTTAGGAATGCTGCTTATATACTTTTTTGTTGAAGTACTCTAGCACATTAGCTTAAAGTGATAGACTAAATTTTTAACCACTTAGTCATGTATCAATTCCTTGTTAGTAAAGAATATATAAAGAAACTGTAATATTTGTTATATACAAAAACATTCTTTTCTGTTACTGGTGAACACTATGTAGAATTATTACAAAGCAAACAAGAACTCTGGATATAGCAAATACGGAAAATATTCATTTTTATGGAAGATTAAACATCATTGTAATACCACCTGTGAGGAATGTTCTATTATCGTTTGATGTTTTCTTAGTACACACAGCCTCCCATTTTTTATGAAATAACAATTTTAGTAGTACTTATTGAGCATGCAAACAACTAAAATATATTTTTAAGCATTTATAAACATCCTTTACAATGAATTTTAACAGTTAAGTATACTCATAGAAGTCACAAATATGAAAATCCAGAAATTTTCAAATCATTTATCTCATCTGATGTATATAGAAATCAGAAACAGTCTCTTGTTCCTTCTTTAAAAGTGACAATAATACTATTAAGTATATGTAAGTTTACAGCACCTGATCTTTACTTCCACTGAGTTTTTGACCTATGAATTTTTGAAATCGCATAAGTAAATGCAACTGATTACCATCTTTTTCAATATTCAAGAACATTATATGCTATAATGTTTCTTATATTACATTATATTTCCGTGGCCAAAAGAAATATTAGAGCATTTGTGATTGTGTTTTTGATTTGTAAATTTTGGTTCTACTTTAATTTCACAAAGTTTTATCTTTATTCATTTTCTGATTATCAGTCATTTAAAATTATTCCTAATTTTTAAATCATTTTATGTGTTTTGAATCCAATAAAAAAACTTTTCAGAGGATATATTTTTATATCATATGAAATATACCTTCTATGTTTTGTATCCGTCCATAATGTTTTGTTCAAACCTTACTGTCATTTTTGTTATTAAAAATTTTATTGACATATTTACTCTACTTTTTTTTAACAGGAAAAGTTTTTCTGTGACCAAAAGTCCCCATTATATATGCCAAAAATAATTCAAAACCTTTCTCTAGTAAAATGTAATCTTTTTGAATGTGACATAATTTTGAAAATTTATAAAATCGTTTATTTTTCTGTAAAACAGGGTATAAAAAATACTATATTCTAAATACTAATTTAAGACATGGTATTAAAAAACTGAAGTAATATTTTTACGATAATTTGTGCAAGACGCATATCTTCTTATATGCATGAACCAAGAAGATATCCTAATTGAAAAACTAATGTTTTTTATTGGTAGATATTTACTATGTACATAAGACAATTCTATGTTTTGAAACTTTCGTATTACTGATAAGAGTTCTTACATGATAATTATAGGGAATAACATTCGTGTAAAAAACAGTTAAATATATTAAATATAGCATAAGGTATTGCCGATATTCGATAATAATATTTAATTAACTAATATTTTTTATTGGTAGATATTTTATTGGTAAATTATTGGTAATTATTTTATTGGTAGATATTTTATTGGTAAATTATTGGTAATTATTTTATTGGTAGATATTTATTGATATAAAGCTGGTAAATATTTCTGTATAAATCTCATTATTATAATATTTAGTATATGATTTATTTCTCTATATTGTAATCAATGTGACATGAATTTTGAATATATTTATAAACACAATTATGCACAACTTGTATTTCAACATTACTTTTCATTAAGATTAAAATGCATAAGACAATTCTATGTTTTAAAACTTTCGTATTACTGATAAGAATTCTTACATGATAATTATAGGGCAAAACTTTCGTGTAAAAAACAGTTAAATATATTAGAAATAGCATAAGATATTGCCGATATTCGATTGAAATTATCCACTAAAATTAGAAAATTCTCTATTTTAATACAACTAAATCTCGTGAGAATTTAATTTCTAAGCGAAGAATGTTAAGTCTTAAAAAAAAAGTTTCACTAATTCATAACAATGAAAAATTACAAGTCAGCTGTAAATTCTTTTACTTCAAAAGTAAATTCTTTCTTCGAGGTAAATTCCTTTACTAAGTTATTGGAGAAATCATTTGTCTAATACGCCTGTCTATTTCTGAAATACTATTTCCGATTCTTCTTCAGTAACCAAGAGTTTAGCAGATTTAACATTCCTCTTTCTTATAAGTAAAGGAAAATATTTTACTCAAGTCTATTATTTTTAGACTGTACCGATGAAGTTAGACGTGAATGAGAGAATTGGTTTATTATTTCTTCGTAAAAATATTTTCTGAAGATAAAATATTTTGATAATATTTTATTTTTTAATAGTAGTTTGAAAGTGGTATTATCAGTTCAAAATTTCTTGAGTACTAACTTTTCCATTTCAAATATAATTAACTTTTTATACATTTCTAAACCTAACCTTATTATAATTGTTGTTCATAATAATTTCTTCCATTTAACTGTATAAAATACTTCAAAATAAACATATCAAGCAATTTATAACCAGTATTTGAAAGTTTTCTGAATTCAAGTAGTTTGCTAAATATAAATAAAAGCAAAGGTTCCTTACAAATATTTTACAATCACCAATTTTATTTTCGCAGCATACCACAAAATTCATGACTAAAATAAATAAGTAGAAAATTGCTTATCCTTTTTTACATTATATTCATTTAATTAAATTGCTTATCCTTTATTATATTATATTCATTTAATTTTTTAAAGAACACATGTGAGAAACAAATGAAAAAATATCTACGAAATTTAAAACCCCAAATTGCAAAATAATCATGAAAGAAATCTACTTTAGAATATAAATCTCGAATTTCACAGAAAAAGGAATTTTTCTTTACTTAAATATTTATGTTATTAAATCAAGAGTAAACTTTTAATTTGTGGATAAGAAAACAAAATTAACTTTTTCTATTTCAGAATAATAAATTTAATTTTTATGATTTATAATCATAATGTAAAGAATATTATTCTTCATAATCTTAAAATTATAAAATTGAAAAAAATAATATTTGGTGAATCCATTAAATATCATTTGTTTTACTATAATTATTTCAGAAAAAATAGCATGCAATAGTAATTCAGTTCAGCTATTTTTATACATGAATAATAAATACATATAATTTATTTTTAAGAATAATCCCCTTTATTTAAACAATGGGGAAAAATGTTTTATAAATTTGCTTTTAAAGTGACTCTCGACTTAAAAAATGTCAAATAGATGACACTGAAAAGAACAACAAATTTGGAAAACTATTTCACAAAACAAATATTTATTCTGAGAACTTTTTTAAAGATTTTTATTATTATTCTCTTTCTTTTTCGACTAAAAAATACCAATATATCTAACAAAAATAGTAATTCATAAAACTATTTGAAGCATTTATCAGCTAACTATATTTTAAAAATGTAATCACTTTTTAAATTTTTTTAGTTAATAATTTAATTTCAAAAATGTAATCACTTTTAAAATTTATTTATTAACTAAAAAAATAATAAACCAAAAACATTCGTTAAAACAAGCAGTGTTGAAAGTAACTATTAAAACTACATCAAAAAACAGGAAAATATATTGAGTCAAATAAAACTATGTTAGCCTTTACAAGATAGTGCTATGATTTCCATTCGTTAAGTCATAAATTTTTACTTTATACAATACATAATTATTAATGGAATCCAATTACATTAAAGAAAATCAGTTACCAAATTTGTGTGTTCAGTATGTATTTGGATTCAAGCTTCCAGATCAACAGCAAGCATCTAATCACAAACTACGATTGGAACCCAAGAATTTTTTAAATGTAAACCGAAACCATAATCACATCCCTTAATTCAGCTGCAATGAATATAATAAAAGACATTTAACAGAGATTTATTTTAGGAATATTTACTTCAGTTTTAAATCTTTTGAATTTTTTATAAATCTTAAAGAATTCGTGAAGATATCATCCATTATAGTTTCAATTATAAAATTTCATATTTCAATTGATTTCGTTACTTTTTCTAATTCTGCAATTGTTGCGTTATTTTTCAAATATCTCATAAAGGCTAAAACAATATTTCAAACTTCTTTTTCAATATATATTTCTAAATACGCTTAGGTGATGATATTAAATATTGATCTTTCAAGAAAACTTTGATTCAGAAATCTTTTGCGAAATATTCTTTTTATGATAACTTTAAATCAAAACTAATAATTTTCTCAAAAAATGCTATTTCATATCGTAATTTTTTTTATTTATATTAGTCGAATTGTTATAACTTTTGAAAACATTTAAGTCTAAATATGTATAAAAAAAATACATATTTAGTATTTTTTATGTACATATTTAGATTTAAATGTTATAATATATGATAAAAAATACACTTTTATACTATTATTAAATACTATTTTATTTTTATATATGATAAAAAAATACACTTTTGTTTTGTGACTATTGATCAACATAAGACTTAATTAAAAAAATATTATTTTAAAAGAAATAGAAAGCATAAATTTTATAACTATTCTTAGTGAATCGTATTAAATATTTCAAAAAGTGTTTATATAAGCAGTCACCAAACTTTCTGATTTTACGGACCAGTAAATTCATAACTTAAATTCCGCGGACAACTAATAGGATTTTTTATTTCTAGATTCATATTCTAAAAAAAATTTGATTTAAGAACTTATAAAATGAATCTAGTTAATAAAATGAAACTATATTTCACGGTTAGGTTAGTAACTCCAACAGTTAGTTACGGTTAGTAATTCAAAAAGTATAAAGGACGATAATAATAACATTAATAATAACGATAATAATAACATTCATAATACTTTAATGTTATTATTATCATTCTCAATATTTTTTTAATTATCTAAAGAGATGCAGAATATATTTTGCTTTTTTCACTCATTATGGGTTTAGTTTCTTCACTCATTAAGGTTATTATAACATATGTAGAACGATATATACAGTAGAATAATATAACAATTATTGAACTTCAATGTTATTATTATCGTTCTTAATACTTTTTCAATTACTAAAGGAGTGCAGAATATCCTTTTGCTTTTTTCACTCATTATTTATTTGAATCTAAAATAAAAAGAGGGGAAATTTATATAGAAAATTCAAACTAATTTCATCAATATCAAATAAAATAAAATATACACAAAGTTATGATTTAAGATCATGTCTGTCTTAAAAAAGATACCAATATATGAGTGTTAATAAATTTTTCCTTATAATTTCTTTCCTAAAGAAAATAAACAAAAACTTCCTTATTAACCCAATTAATATATTGAACACATTTTATCTTAATACGTCCGTAAAGCTTCAACTGATATACAAATGCGATACACAGGAGAATGAAACCTTAGAAGAATGCGAAACGAGAAGAGACAAAACATGCAACTAAAGCAATGCAGCCACACAATATGACTCACTTACCGTAGCGTTATTCCATAAAAGGGCGTTATTCTATGAAGTAGAGTTCTTATAAATTTTTACTTGTTGTTATGAATTGAATTATGTTTCAATGTATCTTAAAATATAACGCAATGAGTAAGTATAGTTCACATTTTTCAGGGGACCAAAGAAACTTTTTCTGGATATATATATATATATATGGTGCCATCGCTGTTTGCCTGATTTTAAAAGCACGCTTTTCTGTATTGAACATCTCAAGCTCGAATCTAAATGCTGTTGAATGACAGGAGATCAATGTTATGTTTCTGGCAATTAATTTCTTATGAATCTTTGGTTTTATTTCATGCAAAACAATAATATGGCTCACAGTTTTTTAAATGTATGTATTAATATATAATTAATACCTATATTTGAGTACAGATATACTTTGAAGTATATTTAATAATGAAAATATTCTTACTCTAGTTAGTTGGTGAAAGCTTAACTATAACTCTCAAACTTTATGCTCTCTATAAAACTGCAACAAAATTATAAACTTAAAAATATTAAAAAACTGGTTTACTAGGCAGGCTGCATATCCAGAAACTTATGATTCATAACAAAAATTTTATCAGTTATAAATGTATGGTTTATCAAAAAAAACAATTTAAATTTTCTAGCATAGATTGATTAAAACTGATAATTTAAATTTTGATGTATAAAAATTCTAAAGCATTCTTTTACGAATAAGTCGAAAGCCTATTTTTAAGTGAATCTCAAAAGAAATAGTACCTTATTTTATATTTTTATCTGACTGCAGTGCTTTTTTTATACTCAATGAATTGTTATAGAATTTGAGAATATCTAGATAAAATTCCCAAAATCATATGTGAAAAGATTACTGGTCTTTTTTTTTTTTAATCTTTTTTAATCGAGAAATATTTTTAATCTTTTCTCGAAATATAGTCATTCTAAAGCTACTGAAATTGGATATATTTGGTTTTCCAAATTAGCCTTTAAAAGTTAATTAAAAACCTTTAGATTATAAAACATTTACTGGTTATAAAATTTTTTTTATGATTTTGTTTTCTGATAATTATTTTGAACAGTGTACAGCATAAATATCTCACTTTGAAATGTAGCATTTTCCTATATTTTATTATATTATTGAATTTACATAAGATATATAACACATCAGAACTTTCATTTAACTATACTTACTGATATTTTCCCCATAAACAAAAAGACTCAGGAGAGACATTTGCTTATTATTATTAACTAAATATGGATTTATACTGTTAATTAGCATTGGTACTTTTTTTTAATTTTTTGACTCTGCTCCTAGGTATCCTCCTACTTTTCTACATAATGCTACCGCCAACTTTAAATTCCTTTATCTCTTAAATGTCTTAAAATCATTACTACTCTTTCTTTGCAGCGAGATTACCGTACATTTCATCGCTAAACATGTGAGAAATTCAATAATTTCTTTGCAAATTTAACAATTTTAAAATGCCTTAGATATGATGCAATAATGATAGCTACATTGAAAAACATGGTCAGATGAGATAAAATGAAACAGATTGCATATCAATTAGACGCATTTAAGTATACAATGCAGTACTGATTATTCAATGTGTATTTGCTAGCACGAATGTAACGTCTACTTTCAATTATTATCAATTACATTGAAAGAGTGCAACACATAATTTATTCAAGCATTTCACACCATTACATCAAAACATCGTGCAATTTTTAAAATAAAAATAACTATTTAATAACATTTTTTTTAATTTATTAAACAAAATAAAACATCTAAGATACCTAAAAGTCAACTACGATGTGAAGATTTTAATAGAAATTTCTGAGTTTCACTGAGCTGAATGATTTTGGAATCAGCTAACTCCAAATACGACTCCATCTCTCTTTGGTCATACAAATCTCAGAATGTTGAATTATTCATGTAAAGGGTAACGTGACACCTTGATAAAAAAGCTAAGATTAGACGAAAGTTGAATTTCTCAAACTTCCATTACCTGTTTTATCCTTCGTAGGATTTGTTGAAAAAATTTACATATTGATGTACTTGAACTAAACATTTCAGGGGAAGCTCTTTTCATTTGTAAAGGATATAGACTACTGCTTTCGAAACTCACTTTCTTCTGTGCCTCCACTTAATACACTTCATTCACAAATAAAAAACGCATCATGTAAGTAAAAACGAATTCTAATTTAAACTTTTACTTTCTGAGATAGTTCGATTATTTACTTAAGGATAAGGAATTGAAAAAAAATTATTTTATTACTTTCTAAAAGCTTGGTTATAATTTATATCAATGTTACATAATTCAGAATTTAGTTTTAATCTAAATCAGTTACATTTATTTAATTCATTGCATTAAAATATTTAAAATCAAAACATTTACTGATTGATAATTTTTCAAATAAATAATTATCTCCCCTTTTATTACGTTTTTAAAAATTTCTTTCTTATTAAAAATTATTATCTTATAAAAGTTATTAAAATCATTTATAAGTTAAATTAAACCAGTTATGCTATAATATATTGTACAAACTATTTACTTTTAATTTACAAATTTATTCAACTTATAAATTCAAGTTAAAACTATGTTACTGATAAAAATAAAAGTAGGATGTGGTAAGTTACCAAGTAAGCCCTATTTGAAAATTTTTGTGTTTTATTAATTGTCATTGTTTAATTTCAGTTTCTGCCTATAAAGGGAAGTAGAATATACCATGTTAAAAATTAATTTGAAATTTGTTCGCTGCAAGGCAAACGAATATTTTAACGCTATTTAATTCAGTTTTCGCCTCTGCATATTTAATTCCAGTGATTATATTAATTCCAACAATGTCATTGTTTAGTTTTAGTCTCAACATGCGATGCAGATGCAAACTTATAATATATCTTATTAAAAATTAATTTGAAATGTGTCCACTACTAATTAAATAGACATTCAAATAAAATTATTCATTATAAATTATTTTTTATAATGCTATACTTATAGAGAATAAAAACCTCATATGAGATTATCATAGCAATTAATTTTAAATTAAATGATATAAACTACTTTCTTGTTTTATAAAATATGATTTCTTTACAGTTATTTAATCATAAATTTATTTATAAATTTATGATGTTATGATAAAATTTATGAATAAAGTAATAAAATTAGCATTCAAGTGAATCACTATAAAATACACTTGCATATTTCTTTATTTTTCAATTTATTCATTATAATTTGAATTGTATCATATTAACGTAGAATATTTTTCTATTATTTACTAAAATTAATATATTTTAAAATCATACTTAAAATGATCCTTATAAGTATATCATTCTATATTCTTATATGAAGACATTATTACATTTTACTTTAAAAACTAATCATAAAATTGGATATAACACAATAATGTAAAATGTTTCCTTATGTAAAAAAATGCATAACTTTTTATAAAACAGAAATAAATTCATCAGAAATACAGATTATATTTCCTTACTATTTTACTAAACAATATTGATTTACTCATTTTATCTGCTATCGAATAAATGAGATTGTTTACTGAATTAAATAAATATTATAAACTGAAGAAAACGTTTAATATGAAAGTACTAATTCCTAGTAGTGTGTTATACTAGCAATTATTACTTTCCTAGTACTAATTCCTAGTAGTTCAGTAAAAGCGTAACCTGAATTTATATGTATATTTTAAATAATAAATAGTAAGAAATTTAATCAGATTCCTCACACACACACACACACACACACATATATATATATATATATATATATATATATATATATATATATTATAAATCTGACCATCATTTCTAATTTAATAAAGGTTTTAAAGATATTTTTTAACTTCACGGAATTAAACCGTATATCATACAAATTTTTGTACAAATTTAAAAAAAAGATAAAAGCCAAAAGAAAAGAGAACACGTTGATATGGAAATGGGGAAATCTTAATTTGCCTTCAAGATAAAAAAAAATTGTAAATTCCATGTGAGATAAAAAAAAATGTTTCTTTAACAAAATAAAATCAATAAAATAAATAATCTCATATTTCATGTAAAATGAAATTCACTTTTTAACTTTGAATTGTCTTGAAAGAAAATAAATCTCATAAAAAACCATTAAATGTAAAATGAATTTATCATTTTTGACATCTAAGACATCAAAATAATAATTTTAAGAGAAAAAGGCAGAATATTTATTTTTCAGTAAAATAAGAATATTGTAAATGAAAAATTATTATTAGTAATTCAGTGAAAATTATAGCTTATTCTCTGTATAAGTTTAAATATGAGATTGATATCATAAAAATAAATTATAAGTTACTTTCTAATCAATATTTTATAGACATATTTTAAAGTTTTGTAATATAAATATTAATATTTCCATAACATGCTAATTATTGTACAAAATAGATAAACTGAGCACCTTAAAATAACTATAAAATATTTTGAAAATATATCACATATTACGTAATAGATTTCAAATTAAGTCTAACTAAATAATTCGTCCCGCGATGTGCATGCATTATAGTATTTTTGACAAATTAAATAAATCAAAAAATCATCTAAGTATTCCATTATTCGAAGAATTCTAAACTACGAGAACTTTACATTTAAATTTCAAAAACAAATATCTATTTAATGATTATATTATATTTAAAATGTAAATATTATTTTAAAAAGTAAAATTTATTGTAAATATTTTAATGAATCATTTAAATTTTAAAAAAAAGCATCAAAGTGTTCACTGGAATTATTCGAAGAATCCTAAATTACAAGAAATTGACATGTAAATTTGAAAAAAAAATCATGCAAACATAAATACAACAATTGTTTGATTTTAAAATGACTATTTTCTTTTAATCATTACTGATTAGAGTTCTTTTCTTTATGATCATTTACGACATATACCCTGAATTCAGTGTTCATAGTTTTTTTTTTTTTTTTTTTTTTTTTTTTTTCAATAAAAGCGGATTATACGTCAGTAAGCATTAGCATGTAATTGATTTTGCTTATGAAACATCTGTTGAATAAAACTTATCACCTGAGAAATCAAACATGTAACAATTTTAAAGTATGAAAATTATTAAAAATTAAAATCATTCTTAATATTACAGATTCCATAAAACGAACGGAAGATAAAATGTATTCTTGTGTTAATATTACATTGAATTACAAAAGTAAATCTCGAGTGCAAAATTATTACTCATTTAGCACCACCCGGAAAGCACTTGTAGCACCACCTGGAGAGCACTTAAGGACGCTAGAAACGTTACCCCTTAGAGGAGTTAGGAAAAATATTTCTGCATAAGAGCTTGTCACCACTTTTTCTCAGAATATTAAAGATAGCCTTGATAAAAGCAATATTGTAGGTGCTATTTTTGTGAATTTCAAAGGAGTTTAAGATACTGTTTAGAAATCAGAGCTCTTATTTAAATTAGCTATAAAACAAATAACAGGAAATATGCTGATATGATTCGGTGGTTTCTTTAATAGACTGCTTATTAATATCCGCTATGGAAACATACACTCTAGTTTCAGGATTTTGTACACTGGCCTTCCGCAGAGAGCTGTGACAAGTTGTTTGCTGTTTGATGTATATGTTGATGACTTAATACACCCCCTGATAGATGAAAATATAAATCTACTTATGTATGCATCTTGTAATATGATCATCTAGTCCAAAGCGTAGAGCAAGTGAGGAACATCAGGCCTCCCTCAATGATGCTATGTCCAAACTTCATTCATAGTGCTTAGAAAACTATATAATTGTAAACACGAACAAAACAGCTTAACAGAATTTTTCATTGTGTCACCAGTCAGTACAATTGAATATATCTTATAACAATATAGCCCTTCCAAGTAGTGAGATTACTAAGTACTTAGGAGTTAAGTTTGACCTGAACTTGCTTGGAAATTGAGCTTCTCAAATATTTTTCACAATAAAAATGGTAACAGAAAAGGTTTTTATTTAAACGATTATAATTTTTCCAGGATTCAAAAACGCAATACACTCTGTATTGTGTAATTTTAAAAATATGAATATTGGGCAAAATATTTTTTTGTTATGCCATACTTAAAAATTGTTCTTAAAAGATAAAATAAAGTCAATTTTTTTAATTTTTCAAACTTTTGCTTAATCTAACTTTTTATATTTAGGCCAAAATTCTAAATTTCTGTCTTTCTTCTATTCAATTTTGATTGAATAAATCAAAAGTATTCTGCGCACTTCATTTCTTATTTAATAAAAAAAATAAGTAAATGTATTTTTATATATAAATATTCTAAAAGTTAAATCTTACAAGAAAATAAAAATTTAAAACTTTTAAAAACAGTTGAGAAATAATGATTATATTTTATTTAATTTTTTAACTGTACAAAACATATATTTGAATATGGTCGATTAAAATAGAGTGATCATAAATTTGTAGAGAAATATCTAAAAGAATATTTTGTTTTTTTAAGCTAATTTATTAATCAATGACTATTAAAAATTAATAATTAAATTTTCTTACTACGAACGAAATAACTTGAATGAAATAATGCATATTTTGACTATTACAATTTTTATTATTTTGAAATTCCATTATTATGGCAAAATATTTCCAGCACTTAGAATCATTTAATTTTCTGATTTGGCTTTTAATAGCTTAAAATTATTTTCATACCATATAGCTTACTATTAAATCTGATTTCACGTAGTCCAATTAAATTCTTATTTTATTAAATGATCGCTTTTTCTCATTACGTGCTTATTATTTTAAATCTGAGCGATAATTTAAGTGATTCTCTGTTACTATTTTAATGTAAAGTCAAGAGCATGAATTTCCTAATTTTTAACGTTATTTTAATGAATAAACATAATTGTATATGATATATTAATCGCTAAGTTTTCCTTTCGAGTATACAGTAAATTATACAATGAATTATTAATAATGAGAAGATCTAAATATTTTATATATTCATAATTAATCATATGCATATATTTTTAATTTACGTTTTAACGGCATTCACGTATTTTTCTGTAAAAGAGCAACTTTTTGTAAAATTAAGTATTAGAATTTCGGAATGCAATAAATATTTGATTTAAAATTAGATTCAGTGAAAACATTTAAGTTAAAAAGAAATTATTTTCAAATTTTCTTTAATTTTTATATATTTTAAATTTTTAAAATATAATTTCAGTTTTTCTTGTTCCCCGTTTTCTGAAACATTTTTTAATCAATTTGAGTGTATTTTTCATTATTATTGAAGTTTTAGTAGATTCCTTTTGATTAGATGAAATGGAATGTATTACTACAATCGTATCACAATTCATTTTAATTCGGGAAAGAATTACTCTTTATAATTCCTCTAACTGTCCATTCATTTTATTTTCATGTGTTTAAAATTAGATAAGGGCTGTCAATACAGGTTACTGATTACTAAAATTAGTTCTAAAAGAAAAGCGTTTTATCCTCTTTATCTCACAAGTCATTTTAAATTGTCACATTCAATCATTTGTTTTAATTTACAATGACATGAAGAACAGTTATTTTATATTTGCATTACTACTGATAATTCTTTTAATATCATTTTTCAAAATTCAGCTTTTCAGTTATGAATTAGATTACCATAAAGCCCTAAAGACAATGAAATAATATTAAAATGTGATACTAACTTTATATACTTCATAATTGTAAAATAAAATAAAAGGAAAATAGTCACTAAATTTACTATTTTTAAATAAATAAGGAAGTTAAAAGTCAAGAAAGCAGAAATTTAACTCTGCGTAGCAGAATATCATATTTCATATTAGGCCCATTTACATTTAATTTTTATTTCATAATATCTCTTTGCATGTTTGAAAAGAATGTTAGAAATTTCATAATATCACTTATGTAAAGTTTATCATAAAAGTTTGAAAAACTGTCCCTAGATGCTTCTGAGATCTTATCAAAAATTATTATCTATATGTCCACTGTACAAATCTCGCCTGATAAGTGTTATAAAAAAATAAAACATAAAAATCATTATTTCTACAATATTAAATGCAAAACTTTTTATTTTTAATCACAGTGATTTAAAATAGACATTTTTAGAAAAAAAGCATAATTTTTATTCGTACGAAGATAGTACGCGTCCTTCTTTCGTCAACCAAAACATTTTGCCAAAGATTTTTTGCTTAAATGCAAAAAATAAATCCATGTATTTATTTCTGTTTAATAGAAATAACAATAAAATAATCAATTCAAAATATTCTTATAGGCTTTTATTATTTAAAAGTAATATAAGTTATCACTTTATTAAATTTAATTCTTTTAGTTAAATACAATTTGTTGATTATATTATAGAAAGGAATTACATTTTGTATTTCCTTTAATAATAACATATAATTAAAAAATAAATAAAAAATCAAATTTGATCGTACATTTCTATTCATATATTAGTTCAGTTAAATCTTTAATATGCTCTCGCAAAGTTACAAAAATGCATGAATAATAATGTCTGAATACCGCCTTTAACGGTACACATAAAATATTATTCCTTCATTTACAATCAAGAAAACTTACAATCAATCGCATATGGTGCAATTAAGCTAGTAAATTTTCGTTACTTTTAAATTACACATTTATGAAGAAAAAATTACTTTTAATTCTAAAATATTTGCTTACATATATCTAATATACAAATGTAGTTAAAATACAATTTCAATGAAACTAAATTTAAATATAAGATATTAAAGTGCGTGAAACATTTAAAAAGTTAATGATAAAAATTAATTTAACATTTCATATGCTCTTTAGTTTGTGTTTTCTATGAAATAATCATTAATATATGGCAAAACGTTTATGCGAAAGAATCCAGAAAGAAATCTGTATTCTTTCGCATATAATAGAGATTATAATATATACATGTTTATTCAACTCTTTATTTCTAAAATTGAGCTTATTCTATCTCTAAAAATTTCACTATATCCTATAGATTATGAAAAATATATAATTCTAATTCCAAATATATATTTCATAGCATCTTTGTGGAGAGCTTAAAAATTTGTGTAATAAAAAAATTAAGTGATATACGTGACTCTTGGAATCTTAATTTCAAAGTACATATAAAGTGAATATGTGACTTTAAACACGCTAGATTGCATGATAATTGAACATGCACTATAGCGTTTTTAATTATATATATTTTATAATATAATTCAAAACAATTATTTTCATGAAAAATTATATTTATCAAGAAATAAAAATGTTAACTATATTTTAAAAAGAAAATCAAATCAAAATTGAGCAATACATTTTAATTTTGCTTCCAATAAAACATATTTATTGATTGAAAATAAATTAATATTGATAGTAAAAAGTATGCATGATGAAAACTTGCTTATTAGAAAATGAAATTTAAAATAATTATTCATTTACTTAAGTTTAAAGAAAACTTTTACGCATATGTAAATACACTACTGGCCATTAAAATTGTTACACCTGGAAGAAATGCAGATAACAAAATGATATTTATTGGACAAATATTTTATACTAGAAATAACAAGTAATTAAATTTTCAAAACATTTGGCTGGATAGATCCTGAGAAATCATTACCCAGAACAACCACCTCTGGTAGTAATAACAGCAGTTATGCATCAGGCATTGAGTCAAACAGAGATTGGATTGCATGCACAGATACAGATGCCCATGCAGCTTCAACACGATGCCACAGTTCATCAACCGTAGTGACTGACGTTTGGTGACGAGCCAGTAGCTCGGCAACCATTGACCAGACGTTTTCTATTGGTGAAAGATCTAGAGAACGTGCTGGCCAGGGCAACAGCCGAACATGTCCCGTATCAATGAAGGTCCGTACAATACTGGCAACATGCGGTCGGGCATTATCCTGCTGAAACGTAGGGTTTCGCAGGGCTCGAATAAAGGGTAGAGCCACTGGTCGTAACACACCAGAAATGTAACGTGCACTGTTCAAAGCATCATCAATGCGAACAAGAGGTGACCGAGACGTGTATCCAATGGCACTCCATACCATCACGCCAGGTGATTGGCCAGTATGACGATGACGAAGGCACGCTGCCAGTGTGCGTTCACCACGATGCCGCCAAACACGGATGCGATCATCATGATGCTATGCACAGAACCTGGATTCATCTGAAAAGATGACATTCGTGCGTCCAGGTTCGTCATTGATCACACCATTGAAGGCGCTCTTGTCTATGACGCAGCGTCAAGGGAAGCCGCAGCCATGGTCTCCGAGCTGAGAGTCCATGCTGCTGCAAACGTCGTCCAACTGTTCGTGCAGACACTTGTTGTCTTCCAAACGACCCCGTTTCTTGACTCATGGCTCGTGACGTGGTTGCACGATCCATTACGGCCATGTGGATAATATGCCTGTCTTCTCGGCTGCTAGTGATAGGTGGCCGTTGAGATCCCGCATGGCGTTCCGTATTACCGTCCTGAACCCATCGATTCCATATTCTGCTAACAGTCATTGGATCTCGATTGACACGAGCAGCAATACTGCGATTAGATAAACCGCAATCCCGGTACGCTACAATTCGACCTTTATCAAAGTCAGAAACGTGCTGGTATGCATTTCTCCTTCTTACACGAGGCATCACAACAACTTTTCACCAGGCAACAACGTTCAAATGCAATTTGTGTATGAGGAACCGACTGAACAATTTACTCATTTAAACACAATTTAGGTGTCGCTACTGGCGCCTGCTTTGTCTGAACGCGCTGAAAAGCTAATCATTTGCATATCACAGCACCTTCTTCCTTTCGTATAAATTTCACGTCTGTAGCATGTCACCTTCTTGGTGTAGCAATTTTAATGGCCAGTAGTGTATATTTTATTTATAACTTATTTTCATTACATGTATCAGTGTTTTTAAATGTATACCATTTGATTAATTTTTCAAAGATAAAAATATTTAAAATTTTTGCTATAAATCTAAGTGGAAAATATATATTAGATAAACTTTTTCTGCAATAAATTTTTAATACGGTATTAAATATCCGATATTAAATATCTAGTTATTTAATATCTTTGCTTGAGTTTTTAATCTCATATAATTATTAAAGCACAATATCTATATATTTATTAAATTTCTTCTTTATAAAATTGAACTACTACGTATTATTAGTTTCACAATATCCTATTGATTATGGAAAATAATTCTGACGACCGATATATTTCCCACTGAATTCTGATGTGTGTGAAAGAGATTTAAATAAAATATTTCTTTTTAAATTTATAGACCTACATAAATTTAAAATCAAAATAAATATAAAATAAATGAGTGATGTTAAAAAGTTACAATATATAATAATATACCTCTGTGAAATTAAATAAATTACAAATCAATAAACTTTAATAATTACATAAATATTCATTTTTTTTTATTCAGCTTATTTGATAGCATTGTTTAACTTCATTTGCAATGTCTCTATAATCATACTAAGAAAGTAATTTCCAACAATATTCTCAATACTATTATAATCAAATTATTTACTCTTCTTTAAAAGAAATTTCATCGGACATACTGTTTACATAAGAAGATGACGTAAATGTAAATGATTACAGAATTGGAAGTCATGTATGTTACTATACTGATCACGATTCTTATTGAGAGCTTTTAAGCATTTGTTTAATATTTTAATTTATAATAATATTTATTCAGAACATTTAAATTTGAAAACATTCTTTCACATTTTAATGCAAATAGTTTGTTATTAAAAGTAAATTACTTATAATAATAAACTATTTACCCATGACATTGGTAAGTAATTTTATTTGACAAAAACTCAACTTTTTAGGATGCTTATAAAAAACTTTTATATTAAAATTTAAATATATTAAAAAATTAAATACTTTTTTTTTTTTTTTTTTTTTTTTTTTTTTTTTTTTTTTTTTTTTTTTAGCTTATAGCTCTAATCTGATAATCTAGATTGTAATTCTAGACTAAATTTTTAAGATTAGCAAATCCTTCTTTGATTTATTTATATTTTTTTACGTAAATTTTCGAATGGAATTAAATTTCATGGTAAAGACGAATAAAATATCCTTATTTTGGTTAAAAATTTGGGTTTTAAATAAGAGATTATGTTACTGTTAGTTTTTTCAATTAAATATTTTTTTTACAAAATTCGTTACAATGATAATAATTTTTTTAAAACCTCCCCTTCCTTCTTAAACTATAATTCTCAATTCCCCAAAAAAGTAAGTTTATTCATTTGGAAAGAGGGATATACAGTATTTGCTATTGCATTTTGTAAGAAGATGTTTACTTTAGGAAGAAGTAATTATCTTCAGAGATATATTGGAAGAATTTTCTTCATTTATTCTTGCAGAAAGTAATTTTCGTAGATGAGATTTCAAGAACATAATAAGTAAACGAACACAGATCAATTTAAAAGTTCAAATAAAAGAAATAAGAAGATAATGAAATGAAAATTTTAATATCAGCTAATAATTAAAGTGTTTAATTTTCAAATTATTATTCTTTCTGTGATATTGATTGTTTATATTCTAAAATTAATTCTTTTACATTTTAAAAGTTTAAAATCTAATTTTACTTATATAACAGGAAAATTTAATACTTAGATGATAAAAAGATATTTAGTTTTTAGAAAACTTCAAATAGATAAGTAATTTTTTGTACAATGTTCTATTTCAGGTATCAAATACCTCAGCATTTTAAAAAAATAATATGACATTAATAATAATTAATTTTTGAAGCCTTAGATAAAAGATTTTTTAATTTATATTTATAAATTCATTTTACTTCAGATATGATTATATACCAGAACCTAACAAAGGATTAGTATTTGCTATTTCAAACGAAATTTAATGAGATCAAATAAAATTACATATAATTTTAAGAAATTTAATATATATTCTAAATTTCTTAAAATGTTGTTTAAAATGTAGGCTTTGTGTTTTTATTTTCATTTAAAACTAATATCACCAAAAGAATTTACAGTTTCTTAAATACCTCTATGCTATAAAGTTTTACAATGAGTTATTGATAGCTATTAAGATTGTAAGTCTAAAATCTAAAGCAAATATTATTTTATATTAATTTAATCAAATATTTGATTCAATAAAAATTCTAATTTTCAAATAAACATTCAACTTATTAATAGAAGCCGAAAATCAAAACTTTTAATTTCTAACTTTATAATGATATTTATTTATATATATATATATATATATATATAATAAAGTTGAATTTGAGTATATTGTTGTTGTCATTCAATTTTTCTGCATTTTCAGTGAACTATGCACTAATATAACTAAGTCATTTTAACCTTATAATAAATGTCACATTTAAATATATTATTCATTTTGTCAATCGCAAAAATCTTTTGCTTAAAATTTTAACTTAAAACATAGATCACTTGTTATGGTATTTGTCGAAAATTGCATAATTAGATTTTACAAGCGTTAATTTGTTTTATACAAAGAGTCGAGCAAAATTTAAATTGACAAAACATTCGTCAATTAACCTTATTCAATTTTTCTGTGAAAGTCAGTAACCCATTAATAATTGTGTAAAAAGCAAAAACTACGGTTTGTTTTGAAAAAAAAATCATCTTTTTTAAGAAATGTATGTATATTCAAACCATAAAAATGAAACTCGAACTTTATCCTAGTCTATCTGATTGATTGAGAGAATTCCATCATAAATCATCAATTATAATCCTGGATAAACCGGAACGGATTTTTTATCAATATCAAATTGATACTTTTTTTTATATGTTTTTGTACAAGGGACTCGTTACACTGTAGAAAATGCTTTTTTATTTGTTATTCAAATCATTTGATTTTTATTCAATATTTTTCTTTCTTTATGTTACCATATACGCGAAATACAAATTAATACAAACACTTCTATTTTTCTCTTAAAATCGACAAGAAAATGCAACATTTACATACAGATTTTTCTAAAGAAATTACTTTGAAAATCTGTTTCGTAAAAATGTCAGTTTTATTTTATTACAATACACATGGGAATATTATAACCTTGAAACATAAGATTTTAACTGGGAAACTTTCCAGCAATTTGATACTTAAAATCAGCATTGAAAAGTAAAATGCAAAAAATTGGATTTTTCTTTTTCCTCGTTAAATTCTTCTATTTTCCTTGTAGTAATAAAATATAAAGTTCTAAAACAAGAAATTTTCAGCCTTTCACTGAGTGATCAAAAGAAATTCATTCATTTGAAGTTGGTTACTTATAGTTATAGGAAGTTGTATGGAATATCCATTTCTAATAAATTTGCTTTGCAATCTACTGCTTTTGAGCATAAAATAGACATGCCCATGACACGATATTGGAAATTCAAAACGCCTATATCAACGAATTACATTAACACTGTTTTTTTGTCTTACTATTAGATTCTCCATCATGACTATTTTTAGCAAATCATTGTTTTTATTCTTAGAAGAATACATGAAGAACTATTTATGGTCCGTTATTAATATATTTTATCATAAATAGTATAATAGGAATTTTAAATTTAATTTTAGTTTTCATATTTAATAACAATGATTTTTATATTTGAAAATAATTAATAACTTCTTTTAATTAATTTTGCTACATGGGATATTATAAGAAATCCGACTATCATTTTTTTACATAATTCATAAAAAAATATTTAAAAGAATCTACTGCTTTAGTGTATAAAATAATTCCTAATTTTATAAGGTAAAAGTTTCAGAAGGGTATTTCCTTTTCCCATTCCAATATATTTTTCTTGTAAATATCATCTAATGATGTCAATAATTGTAAAAATAGCGTTTTTTAAAGTCTTTTCTTGTTACTAATTAAGCATGTTTTTTTTATTTTTTGCTCTTAACAGCAAAGAGAATGAATAGTCATGCATATTATTTATCTGTTTCATTCATATTATGTATTACTCAAATTTATGATGGTTCATTAAAAAAACACAGATAAAAAATTTTAAAAATTGCGTGTATATTTTAAAAATATTATAAACGTATCTTCCACTGAAAAAAAGGTTTCTATAAATTGGAAATATCTTAAACAAGATGATTTTCATGATTGGTATTGATGACATGATGGATACTGATGTTTACTGTGTCACGGATACCTTATTGAGGTGTTCTAAAAAATTTATGATATCAATAATAGCAAAATTGATAGTCAAATTTTATATGTATACAAAATTCTTGGAGGAACATTGAAACAGGCTTACGAAATTCAAATTTATCAATCCGTTGGAATCAGATGGAAGAAACCAAGAAAACTATAAAAATTTATTAAACCACATATAGAAAAGCTATTTCATAAAAAAATGCATTGGACTAGATGATTAAAATTGTTGACCTCTAAGGTCACTTGATATAAATTTGGCCAGTTATTTACCAATATAATACTTTCTTTTTAAAAGTTGTAAGGGATATGGCGTGTAGGAATAATAATTGAATGTTGATGATTTAAAGGTCAGAATTTAAGGGCAATACCAACTGTTGATGATACGTTTACAAATATTTGACATGAAATTGATATGACTTTGACATTCTTCAAACTATGAAGAGAGAACATATGCAAGTTATATATATATATATATATATATATATATATATATATACATAGATAGATAGATAGATATATATATATATAGAGAGAGAGAGAGAAAGAATATTTCATTAAAAAAATCCATTGGACTTGGTGATTTAATTTGTTGATACTGATATTACCTAATATAAATTTGATATAGACACAAAACATTATATGGGACACATAAGTTGGAGCATATAAAATGTTACTAAGATCTTCAAATTTAATCTACGGCTTATCTAGTTTAAAAATAAACAAATTTAACTGCTTAGCTTTTTTTAAGGATTTTAACAGTAACAGAAATTTTTTTAAAGAAGACTGTATTCAAACCAACAAATATTTTTAAACAAATGTCTTAAAATAAAAGTTAAACTTTTTCTTATGTACATTTATCAAAAAGATTCAAAAATTTTGTTTCTTCGAATGCGAAATTTAATTCTCAATATTTTATGATAATCATAAATTACACATCAAGTATAAGAACAAACTTTAATGGTGTGAACTTTTTAATTTATACTCTCATTAAAACAATAAAATATATAAGAAGAAGAATACTCAGGAAAATTAAATGCAACTCAAATTTTATTCAATATTAAACTGTATTGGTTTAAAAAAAGTATTAAATTCATTTTTCTAGATTTCGTTATATATATATATATAATTTGTTTCCTAATTTAAGTAAACGTACAACAAAAGATTAACTACATTTAAAAAATTAATTTTACTTTTATAGATTAATGGCAAAACAACTTATAGATTGAGCTAATAAAAGTTATAAGTTATAAGTAAACATCAAAGGTCTCGGTGCTTAATTTAATTTTAAAAGAACGTGTGTTATAATTTTAAGAAAATTAAAAATTTATAGTTGTGACTCAGCAAGATTTAATAAGTCTCTTTGATTAACTGAAGAGTAAACCTTAAATAATAAATATAAAGGCTTATAAAACATTTTTCAAAAAATCATATTTTTCTAAACTTCTTTCTAAACACTTCTATGATATATTAAAATAATGCT